>UCOK01018068.1:0-141114 GCA_900474325.1 Synergus umbraculus | reverse complement strand
TATATATATATATATATATATTTTATAGTGAAATGAAGTGAAGTGAGTGCTATCTTATTTGGGATTAAATATGAAGATTCTCGTATATTGTAGAAGCGAAAATCAGGATTTGAAATTATTATGACCTGTAAATTCGGACAAATGCGAAAAATTTATTCTGAAGATTTTGAAAGACAGGAAGTTGGAGAAAGGTACTATCATCTGGACACGGGAATCCAAAAAGTAGTAAGTCTGGTTTAAAGTCTCTCTTGCCTCCGACTAAAATCAAAGGACGAATAGTCCAAAGACCGACACGGAGGTGGGTTATAATTAAAATGATAAAAATCACGTAGTGACCATTAATAAATGATTCTTGATGCCTTTATTAGCGACTGATTTTTCGCCATTAATATTTTTTATATAGATTTAGCTTCTTCTTGGTGTACGATATCTCCCTTTTTTAACGCTTTAATTTTTGTTTGCCTCCTTCAAATGTTAATGAAGATTATATGAATAAAATTCGTGTAAAAATAAGGCCGGAAAACTACATATGCAATTCAATTTCTAAATTTACATACACCAAGAGAATTACGGTAACATTGTTTATTTAAGGATATCCAAAACGTTTTTTTCCATGATTTTAATTGCAACATTTTTTAACGGGGAGATAGACATATAGGTAGGACTCGAGCACAAAAGGAATACATATATCAAAGCAATTGCCCTTAGAATGAAAAAGCTGTACTTAAAGAGCTCCTAAAAATTTTGGGGACTTACATCAACAGTCGCTTCAACGGCCATTTATTCTCTAATAAAATTACTGTTGATAGCTTCTGTCACTACGTTGATTTCACTTTCGTTTCTCACAATTGCCTTGTTAAATACTTTACTTGTTTAAAAACAACTTTTTTATGATCTTAAAATTTTAACATTCTTATGAATTTTACTTTGGTTTGAACACAACAATTTAATTCGTGCACTATAAGCACAAGAATAATTTTTTTGTTTGTTCTTAATTTACATATCTATTAATTTTATCGTTACTCATGGTAACAGCCTGCTTGGCTGTGCTTGGCTAAGTAGACGCAAAATGCGTCGTGATGCGTCGCTTCACATGAATGAAATACGACACTTCACTCAAATGATTCATTCATAACCATTCATAACACTTAGGCAACAAAAGAACTTGACAAATAATGAACGTGAAATTTGGAACTCATTCTAAAAATGTTTCAAATCTCTGGTTTCTATGCCAGAGCAGAAGACAAAAAAAGCACTGCGTTGTATCTACTGCGTACGTACCTCAGCGAACTTGCCGTCGGTGAAGTATTTCAGGAGAGAGCTTTTGCCAACTGTGCTGTCTCCAATCAGTATCAGTCGAAATTGATAATCAAAAATTGGTTCCACCATTTTTACGGATTCTTAAACAGGAGTCGACGAGCACGCGTTATCGTTCAAATAGTCAACATTTTCGAATGCGTAATCCTGAATTGCTAGATTTACAATGATCTCAGCTGACCATGGATATGTGTACACAGTACATCTAATCACATCCACGGTACAGACGCAAGCACTATAAAAGAAGTGACAAAGATCACTAGAATGAAATGCGCACTACCGAGACTAACTGACGACTGTGCTGACAAAGACTGATGATCACTGAGGAGTGAGGACACTGACAATGAGTGAACTGAGGCGTCTAGTCTGGCGTACTGAGGAGGACTAAGGTTAACTAACAGACTTAGGTACAATGGAAATGGTTTAAGTGACGAGAGGTCTAAGTCTGTTCTACAGGGTTTATGCAACTTTAGGTTGTTGATTGTATTTGGAGATTATGGTTTGATTAGAATCAGATATCTTGTATTCTTGTATAAGCAAATTCACATGCGCATTTTTCTGCGCATCTAGCAGACGACATACTTGGCAATCAATCAGCTGTTGTGACGCTATGTTGTGCTTGTGACGCTACTATTGCACGCACACATAGATAGAGATATAAGAATGAGGTGAAAGGCATACACTGAAAGTGTCTCCCTAATAGAAAGAGAAAAGAGATGAAAGGACCCCACCATTCTCTCTCTAACCGCCTCACTATTGGGAGACAGGTAGCGGTTCTTTCATCTCCTTTCTCTTTCTATTAGGGAGACATTTTCAGTGTTTGCTTTTTCACCTAAATTGTTACATCTCTATGGTTGCACACCATGTGGTGTTGATGTTTCTAAAGGCTCACACAAAGTGACTCTATTTTCCTTAATTTTCCACCACTTTCACTCGTTAATTGGCTGTGTTTCTTCATAAAGTGTAGTCGCATTTATTCTAGATTTACTTGATTATTTTAAATGCTAGCGGTCATTATTTTCAATTTTCAATTGAATTTCCACATAAATTACCTCGGCGAAACTGAATAATATTTTTTAACCTTTAGTGTAAAGCAGATCATTTTTTTATTCTATGTTCGTGTATGTCACGTTTTTGCGCCCAGTTTAAATTTTAAGCTGGTTTCGGTATTCTGAGTAAACAATTCTAAAAACAAAGTGATCATAGTGATTTTGTTAAATAAACTGAGTGATCAAGAATTGTTTTGAAATAAAAAATGGAAGAGGAAAGTTTGATCGCAGAAATCCAGTCCTTGAAGAAGAGTTTATTAGAAAAAGAAACTCGTCTTGCAGAACTGAGATGTCAAAAACAAATATTACAAGATCATGGATTAAACAATGAGGAAATTGCCAGATACAGTAGGCAAATTCTTTTACCAGAAATTAGTGTAAAAGGTTCGTGATTCTTATACATTTGAATAATAATTTAATTTTCCTGATGAAGCAACTTAAATTAGATATGTTTATTTGTGAGTATAGCCTAATTTAGGATTTAAAACATTTCATTATGATTCTATTTGTAGGCCAAGTTCTCTTGAAAAATGCATCAGTTCTTATCGTGGGAGCTGGAGGTCTTGGTTGTCCATCAGCATTATATTTAGCAGGAGCAGGAATAGGACACATTGGAATAGTTGATTATGACGATATCGAGATAACGAATCTCCATAGACAAATATTATTTTCATCGACAGATATCGATACTCCAAAAGTGGAAGCTATAAAAGTCGCTCTCAATAGGTAGAACTTTGTTTATAATTATAGATTATTTAAAAAAGGAGAGACCATTTCTAAATGTTCTTTTTATGTCGGTTATTTAATGAAATTACATTCTAGACTGAACAGCAATGTGAAAGTTACTCCCTATAAGATGCAAATCAACAGCGAAAATGCCTTAGACATCATAAAGAACTACGATGTCATATTGGATGCCACAGACAACGTAGCTACGCGATACTTATTAAACGATGCCTGTGTCATTAGTAAAAAACCTCTAATATCTGGATCCGCATTAAAGTTCGAAGGACAACTTACAGTTTATAATTACAAAGGACCTTGCTACAGATGCATATTTCCAAAACCTCCACCACCTGAAACCGTAACAAATTGTGGCGATGGTGGTGTCCTCGGAGCAGGTATGACAATTTCCAATTAAAATTAAATAATCTCTTTTTAACATAAAATTAATTTCATTTAAAATTAAATTCTAAAGTACTTTGTTTTTAGTTGTTGGAGTGATAGGTGTCCTACAAGCCCAGGAAGCGATAAAACTACTTTTAAATCTACCAGGAGTTCTCTCTGGTCGTCTGCTATTGTTCGACGGATTAGAAACTACATTCAGAAATGTTCGCTTACGCCCTAAAAATCCTGATTGTCTTTATTGTGGGAAAAATTCTGAGAAAAGCGAATTAATTGACTACGAACAGTTTTGTGGAGCGAAAGCAGTAGATAAAAATCCTGATTTGAAAGTCTTAAAAAATTACGAAAGAATAACAGTAGAGGAATATCGAGAAATTGCACTGGAGACACCGCATGTTCTGATAGATGTTCGCTCGCCCGAAGAATTTGAAATTTGTCGATTGGAGAAATCGATTAACATTCCAATAAATGATATTAGCAAAGAAAGTAGTCTCAGTACAATTAAAAATGAGATTGATAAAACTGGATCTGATACTTCAAATGGTTTGTATTTATATTAATTTTATGGATAAATAATTTATTAAGATCTTATAAAAAATAATTAAAATTTGAAAATTTCTTGCAGTTTTCGTTTTGTGTCGGAGGGGAAATGATTCACAAAAGGCAGTGAGAATTTTGCAAAATTTGCTAACTGAGAAGTTAGAAATCAAGGACATTGTTGGTGGTCTTCATGCTTGGGCGAAAAAAATTGACTTACGGTTCCCGATTTACTAATAGGAAATGAAAAATCTTCTCTCTATTTTGTTTGAAAATAGAATCATATGTATATTGTACATATTAATTTCTTTTATAATTGTTGACCCATATTGTTATTTCACCCTACATTAAACTATATATTTATAATATCCTTTGATATACTTTCTATAAATTATTTATAACTAGAAAATACGAACGATACATATGCACTCTTATTTTTGCTCATCAATATAGACACTAGTTTCGGGATGTTTATAATGAAGGTCAGAAAGACTTCGTAATTTTTCGGCTGCTTGTTCAGGAGTTAAATCGCGTTGAGACTGAGCTAAAAGTTCATATCCAACCATATGCTTTTTAATTGTAGCTGATCTCAGCAGAGGGGGGAGATAAATCCCATGAAAGGTCCAGTAACTATAATCTTTATTCGACATTGGGCCAGTTGGTGCGCCTAAAATTTTAAAAATGATTTATATATTATTTAATATTTTACAATAATTTTTTGAACGAAATTAAAATGAAAGGGATGAAAAGAACGTTAGATTGGTATTATTACCATGCCATCCCATTGAATATGGAAAAGAACACTGGAAAAGATTGTCGTATTTAGTGCAGAGTTTTTTCATGACAACTGCAAGCGATTCTTGTTGGTCTTTACTCAAATTTTGCATTCTCTGAACTTGTTTTTTTGGTAGGACTAAAGTTTCGTAAGGCCAAACTGCCCAAAATGGTACAACTACAAGCCACTCTCGCTCCTCTATTACAATTCGTTCCTTTGAAAATAAATTAATGTATAAATTAAAGATTTTTTAGATTTCAAGTTTCAATAATTCAAATTTTCAAATAATTCAAGTTTTCAAATAATTCGAACCTTCTTCAGAAGTTCCTTCTGCATATAATCGATAAGAAGAGGGGTTCCTTTTCGATTATAGTAATCAGAGAGTAATCTGTCTTTGGTTTGAGCTTCATTTGGTAAAAAGGAACTTGCCCAAATTTGACAATGAGGATGAGCATTGCTACATCCCATTAGAGCACCTCTATTCTCGAATATCTGAACCCAGGACCACTTTTTCCCTAAATCCAACATTTCGTTAATCCATCTGATAAATTAAGTTAGATATTAAATCTTTTTAAATTTAAATTCTAGAAGAAATTAAAAAGTAGTTTAGTAAACTTACTGTTTGATGACTTCAAGTATTTCGCTTGGTTTCATAAGTGCTATAGTGACGTTAGATTTAGGATGAAAGCACATCACTTTGCATTTTCCTCTTGCTGCATCCATGGTAAATAATTCGTCTTCAGTTTTTGGTGGACTTGGAACGTCTTCCAAAAGGGCAGGAAAATCGTTATCGAAAGAAAACGTCTTATCATATTTCGGAGTCACCTGAGCAAAATGATACACATATTAATTATACAATATTAATATATCTCGTTCAATTTAATTCAAAGCAAAATAAAAACCTGTCCATTTGCTCTAGTGTTTCCTGGACATAATGGATTAGTTGGATCATAATCTGGAAGATCCTCATCATTTGATGGTTCCACTTGTCCTCCCCAAGGTCTTTTCATTCTGTGTGGTGATACCAAAACCCATTCACCTTTCAGAGGGTTGTAACGAATGTGCTGATGTTCTATAGGATCAAAATTCTGCGAACTAGCCATCTTGATTTTGGAAATCTGAAAAAAATTAAGTTAATATAATTAATTATTTTAAAAACCCTACTATACATAGTTCAAAGACTAAAATAACTTAAGGGTGTTGGAGCCAAGTTATAATCTAAAAATTCAATTTCTTCAATTTACTCAAGAAATATTAAATTTATAATTTTTTCCCTTTGTAGAATTAATCAATTTTTAACTATAATTATGCATACAGAGCGAGAAAATATCAAATTCAAATTTTTTTTGAGTAAAATGAAAATATTTAATTTTGAAGTTATATTTTGAATTTTTCGTTTTATGCAAAAAGTATCGAAATTAAATATTTTTTCGCTCTGTACGTAGTCTTGTATTTGAAAAAAGATTAGCGCTGCAGAGCGAAAAAATGTTTATCTATAATTTTCGTTGAGTAAAATGGAGAATTGAATTTTGAGCTTAAAATTTGAGTCCAACGCCCTTAACATTTATTAAATTAAAAAAACTTTTACCTTTTCCGCAATAATTCAACGTAAGCGGGAATTGCAAAAAACTCTTTTCCTTCTGAAGTAAGAACTTTTACTATAGCCTCAGTGAAATAAGAGCTAGAACAAATAATCTATGACTATATAGAACTTCAATCCTTATGATATACTGATAAAGAATAAAGCTTCAACATCAATTGATTTCCTGCTTCAATTTTTCAAGCTTTCAAGTAAGGAAAATTACTAACACATTCCATTATTTCAATAATAATATACTTTTATTAATAAAGCTTGTTGTAAAAAAATAAATTAAAATTCATGAGCGACGCGATTTTCATTACTCAACAGTCTGATATAATAAAATCCAACCTAGTTGATTGTTGATATCATTAATCTTTGATATCACATGTTATTACGGATATGTGATAACCATTTAATATTCAGTAAATTTTTTATCTACTTTATTAAATAGATTAACAAATTTATTTATTTATTTTAGAGCAAATTAGATTTTTTTCCTAAATTTTAGTGACTATCCTGATATTAAAATACGGATATAAAAAAATTTTAATGTTAGTTACGTGTTTTAAACTGAAAAAAAAAATTGCAAAAAAGAAGTTTTATGGAGGAGCTGGGATTTGAACCCAGGACTTTCCGCATGCGAAGCGGACACTCTACCACTGAGTTACACCCCCGATTGAAATATTCTTCAAAATATCGCTACATAAATCGAAGGTCACCCACCTACAATGAAAAGATGTCACAAACACAATTAAAACGTTATAAACTCACAATTATACAAATATACAAAGAAAAAAAATGAAATGTTTAAAAAATAAAAATATAGCTAATTTGACTAGCTCATTCAAAACAATTGAATATATACTCACATATTTCAATCATAGAATTAAATTCGAACAAAAATCACAAATGAAAAACTCCGAACAATGTTATTTTTATAACAATATATAATTATTCATAAAAATTAATATGTCATAAAAAAATTTAACAATTTCTAAAACTTGAATTGCATATAAGGTTATGAAAACACCATAAAACGATATCAGAGTACAGCATGTTTCTCAAAAATCCGATTTTAATCACGACGAATGTACTCCAATTTTTCAAGGGTATAAATAAAATGAAATAATCGAAATAATTAACCAGAAAAACGGTTCATTGTTTTGCTTATTCAGTACATATTCAGCGATAAATAACGCAGGGGCGGATTTAGAGAAGGGTTTTTGGGGGGGCGACCTTACCATTTATTTAGTGGTTTAGTGGTTTTCCTTACCCCTACACTGTCGTACACGTCAATTATCCTTAATCTTCATATCCCTTATCTCAAAATTTCAAGTCTGGGCTTTTGGGGGCGGAAGCAAGATGCTGTGCCCCCCTTCTTGGATTTGCCCATGGATAAAATAATGTTGGTAGAATCGGTAGAATCTTTGTGTTCATTTTGGTGGTGACATGTTGATTTGGTAACACTGACCTGATGCATACATATATATATATATATAATAGTTATCAACTGACCTGCAGTTGCAGCTGATAGCTGCAGTAGCTTGTCTTTACTTTTCTTGTGGATGGTGTTGTGGACTCGTGGGTGGTTCTTGTTTTTTAACTAAAAAGAAGAAGAAGAAGACAATGTCTTGTTTAAGGCGCTAAGGTCAAGCTAAACACCCACACGCTTTTCAAGTGATTTCTGCAAGTCTAAATAGAGCTAAAAAGAACTCTAACTCATAAACCTCTTTGTGTTTTTATTTGTCAAATTTGGAGAAAGTGTTTTACCTTGTTCTTGGAGATAAAACACGTTTTCATAATGGCAGATTTTGATGCTATTTATGAGGAAGAGGAGGTGAATGAACAAAATCTGGAAGAACATTATGTGAGCATGGTGCCGGACCCTATAATAATTCGTGGTGGTGGCAACATGACAGTGTAAGATTGAAACTATTTTACTTACTTTGGCTCCTTATTCTCGCATTAATAATATGTGAAAGAGACTCTCCGTTCCTTTCGAATTTAAACTCCTTAAAAATGAAAGCATGAAAAATTGAAGGACAGGTTTTTATTTAGAGAAATATTTTCTTTGTTCAATTTGTTTCCTTTTGTTGAATAGTGGGACTTTCCTCAAGGCTTGTATTTCTTTTATTTTTATCTGTATGTAAAGCATTTTGTGTTATTAGTATGCAGACAATGTCTCAACTCACGGTTGTTCTCATTTTTTTGAAGTTTACAAAACCTTTGTTTTTTATCCGTAATATCTTTAATATCTTCTATATTTCTGCAGATTTGGACTCAGCAATCGATTCGAATCCGAATTTCCAAATGGATTAGTGTCACGTGTAGCACCAGAAGAATTCAAGGCAACAGTAATGCGAGTAAACAGTGTCCTTAAAAAAACTCTACCTGTAAATGTTAAGTGGCTATTTTGTGGCTGCGTTTGTTGCTGTTGCACACTAGGATGTTCGTTATGGCCTGTTATATGTTTAAGTAAACGGGTAAATATATTT
Source organism: Synergus umbraculus (assembly GCA_900474325.1). Taxonomy (NCBI): domain Eukaryota; kingdom Metazoa; phylum Arthropoda; class Insecta; order Hymenoptera; family Cynipidae; genus Synergus; species Synergus umbraculus. The sequence continues at coordinate 132,234 of UCOK01018068.1, read as the reverse complement.
TCTTTCTACAGATCTCCGAATTAGAATTTTAAAGATGTTTATTTGTTAATGTAAATGTGAATTTTTATTTGTTTTTAATAGACACAGCATTCGCTTAACAAATTGTTAGAATGGGAGAACAGCAGACTCTATAATAAATTAGGATTACATTGGAGATTAACCAAACAAAGATGTGATAGCTCCTCTATGATGGAATACGTAAGTTAAGAAAAGAAACCTATACACACCCGTTCTTTAAATTTCATAAATAAATTTAATCGTCTATTTTCAGGTTCTCCTAATTGAATTTATTCCCAAAATTCCACTTTACAGACCGGACTAAAGAACACAATCCATGACTTTTTTTGTGCAATATATTTAAATAAGGTTGACAACTTCAGATCGCGTATACTAACGAAATATCTAGTTTGATGTTAAATTTGTGAAAAAACACATTTTTTTGTAAATATAATGTATAGAAAACATAGTATAATGATATAGAAATATAATTTGTATTTAATTTTGTCGTACTACGCGAGTTGTTTAGGTTCCTTTCATTTCGCGCACAACGCTAACTTTCGGATAATAGGATTTTTTAATTTGTTATTAACTGTCTACTTTTAATTACGATCACTGAGGTTTCAGGTAATAATAAAATTTAAATGACACGAAATCAACAACTTGGCAAGAACTTTATAAAGTATTAGCTCTCAATACCTTGAAAGTTAATTTTTAAAGTTAAATTTAAAAGATACCACTTCAAGAAGAAATCTTTAAAAAAAAGTGTTTAAAAATTACTGCAACCTCGGTGAAAAAAAATGAAACAGGATGGTAATAAGTATATTTTAAAAACAGATATCTAAAATCTTTATCTGTTACGACATATATGTATGTTAATTTTGATATTTGTTTATTTAAGAAATAGATTTGCTCACAACATTTTACTCTATTTTAATTTTGACTTATATTAATGTTCATACATGTGGAGTTCATAAATTATTTGGAATATTAAGGAAAACTTAATTTATAACTAATTAAGCAAAATATTTTGCCCACAACTAATTTGCTTACACACAAGTGTGTTTATTTGTTCAACAACGATAGATGTGGAAAAATGTGGAACTATAATTTCTGCCACGTTTATAGCCTGGGAATATCGCAGAGTAAAAACAAAATGTAGCCAATTGCAAATTTTTTCTCGGCTCTTTAGACACCGAATGCTATTCTACAACAAATGTTAAAAAAAACAGTTATTTTAAAAACTAACTAGAATTTTTTCAATTATATGAGGAAAGTATTAACACTAGTTTCGTACTTAAGAGAATAAAAAAAACGTCTCGAATAAACGACGAATTAACTTTTGGATTAGCAAGAGTAATTTTAGAAATTAACTCAAACTATCCCGATGATAGAATCACTTGCAAAATTCAAGTAGTGGTAGTGCAAAAAATATCTAAAATCAATGCAGTGACAAAAACGTCCTGCCGATAGATGATTTTTCCAGTTTCCACGTATTCAATAAAATAAGAAAATCGTGCCTTTTACTCTTGGATTTATGTGAAAACATATTCAGAGTAGTTCCTACATTAAGTTTAATATTTTATACAGGGTCTGTTGCAATAAGGTGACAATTGAAATCAAGATTAACTTGCTATAGGGTGAAAACCAGAATTTTTTAGTTTATCTTTTGTACGAGTCTTGCCAGGATATTTTCTCGGTATTCTTAGTTTACGAGAATATTAATCAATGTATTAAATCATTAAGTGATTTAAGAACATTTTTTCTCGCATTCTGGTTTTCGGGCAATGGATCCTATATAAATTTTTGGCATGATACATTTAACTATGAAATAGTAGGCTGATTACTTTCGCCGATAACGGTCAACTTGCGAGTGTGCACTTTAATTTCGTTACAGGGCAATTATTTATGAAAATATGTGATAAACAATAATTAGGTTAAATACAAATGCATAATTATTTCAATCTTTAAAGATATTTGTTCTTTATTACCTATCCTCATTATTGCTATTTTTATTTTTTCTTAAGCATTTAAAAAAATTTAACACACTTTTGGATTTTGTAAATGTAAGTCTTATTTATTTGTAATATATCACATTACAAGATTCTATAGATACATAAGAAATATAAACCTCGTTGAAGTTCGCGTATAATATAATAACGATAGTGAGTTTGATTGCCCTATCACTTTCGAATTAAGATTCTGGTCCCACTAAATGTTTCCCGATAGTACGAAATTCAAATAAAAAATAAATACTAATACTGAAAACAAATACGACAATATCGAAGAAAGAAATCTTGACAATTGAATTTGAATAACAATTTTAAATTAAGCCATAACAAATCACAAGGGCGGTTCTACATGAAGTATATTATATATAAATTGTACACAATCTCATTGATAATCGAGTTATTGAAAAATACTTACACTACGGACGATTTCTTAATTAACAAGTACAATGTAAATATATTACTCTTTTAAAACGCAGTTATCGCTTTTGACTTGTATCATAAATCGTTATAAGATGGTACAATTGTATAAATAATTTAAGTTTATATATACAAAAAAAAAAACATACCCTCAACTTTATCAATTCCAAATTTTCATATCAAAATGTTTATTATGCACTAAAATAAGGCCCTCAAGGTCTAACTTTTTTGTTGCGGAAGCATAAGAGAAATTTTGTGATGAATGTAAAGGTACCGACATTCTTAGCACTTGAAGAGCTTAGTCGTTTTCACTTTTTTTTTAACGCTCACACAACAAATATCGAAAAGCGAACATTTGTTAGTTTATATGTAATATTATTATAGAATTAGGAAATGGTAAGACTGAAATATTATGTACAATTGGTCGTTGACAACATTTACTGATTTGAGTTAATTTTTTTTTCACGAACACACAAGCACAGACTTGATTATATATTGCTACTTGATACAAGTAAATTCGAATTTTCAGTATTCCTATGACATCAAGACTGTAGCAAAAGTATTCAGATATTGCAGTAATACATTTTAAGTATCAAAAATCTAATAAAGACGACATAAAACTTTAGAGTATGATAAATATTTTTTAAAAAGCCAGGCTTAAATCAACGGTGTGAAATGAACAGTCTTACCAACCCTCGTTTGCATTTATGCCACTTGAGACTACATTAAAAATAACAATTGGTTACTTATCATTGATTGGGAAGATCAGAGGGCACTCTGTCAACAAAATTCGCTGGAAATTGCCCTCTTTTTCCGTCACATTCTCCATACAACCATTCATCTGATATCCTTGAGAGAACTTTGATCCTCGCACCTTCCTAGAAGCAAATTATTCTTCTTTAGAGGGTTTTTCTGCTAAAATTATAATAGCTATCTTAAAGGAAATGAAGTAAATACCTCAAAAGGCAAATCCTCCCAAGTTTCGCCTCTGAATGTGTACAAGGCATTGACTATATTTGTCGGAGCTCCAGAAATCGGCACCTTGATATCGATAAAATTGGCAGGAAACATTCCTTCGCGATTTCCAATGCGTCCTTCCATCCATTCATCGTTAACGACTCTCAATAAAATCACAGTATCTCCTGCCTTTAAAGCTAAATCTCCTGCTTGCGTCTCTGGGAAATCGTAAAGCGCAATGCCATATGGTTCCTGCTTTTCCTGAAATTTAGAATAAAATAATTTGGGTACGTTAGAATAATTAAAAAAATCAGAGTTTATACTAATAAGCTACTGAATTAATTTATATATTTGAGTTATACCTGCGGCTTTGATTTCAATTCCGTCAAAAACTCAGGTGGTAACGTGGGAGGAGGAATTGATGGCATTGGAGGAGATTCATTTCCTTGTCTTTTCTCTTTCCATTGTGAATTAAAATCCACTACAGACTCCTGCAAAGTTGTTGCATTTCTCTGAGAAAATTTCGAACTAGCGAAAAAGTCTTGAGCAGTACTAGATGTAGAAGCTGAGTGGTTTTGAGTTGCTTTTAGCGGAACTTCTTTACGCGGCTTAGCGCGAATAATTGTAGGCATTTGGTAACTTGAGCTCGCAGCTGGTTTGTTGAACGAAGGCACTTGATTGGCAGTGACACTTTCGTCATTGAATGCAAAAAAACACGCGTCACCGATTTGCTTCACGTGGGTCGCATTATTAAAGCTAGAAGCCGTTGGTGAAAAAGGATCTTGCTTAGTATTAGAGGTAACTTTCCATGGGTCATTATGTGCTAATTTTTTGTTACTGTCTAAGCCACCAAAAAAGTCGAAATCGTCTTCAAAGGCACTTTCGGTCTGTGATGTACTTCCACTGCTTGTAAATGCAGAAGGATTTGAATTTCCATCGCTTCCAAAACTGTCCACGCTCAAGCCGTCACTGCTTGATCGTGTAGTAAATGTTGGAGAACCTGGTGGACTCAGATCTATTAAACAAACCGTTCCCTGTTTAGTGGACGATGATTGAAAGTTTGAGCTTTCTAAAACATTTGAGGAAAAAGCCCCGCTGGATTGATGTTTACTTTCCTTGCGGGTGAAAAGACTCGTTAAAAGCTCTGTCGGTCTCGCCTAAAATTTAAAATTATTATAGCTTTAAACTTTTATCTTTCAAAAATTATAACTTTTTGAAATATCTGTATTAAAATATTTAAAAAATATTTACGTTCAATTTCCTAAGATTAACTTACCGGTTTCTTTGATTTTAGATCTTTATTGCTTTGGGATTGACTGGGTTGAAATTTTGGAGGAGGCGGTCGTGGCGGAGGTTTTTTCTTTTGTGTATTTGGTTGTACGAAATTACCACCAAACAAATCATTGCTGAAAAACATAAATATATTTTGTTATTAAGTCTCAATTTCATCGAAAATGTCATTTCTAAAGTTTTTTTCTGTTAATTGTAATTATGTGAAAATAAACATCATTCTGAACTCTAAAACTGAATGTTGGGCAGCATTTATTCTTTATCGTGGGCGAGAACCACCCACGTTGAACTTGATTATAAAATTATATTTTAAAAACCGGTTTTTTCCACTTTTGGCATTTTATATTATGTGGCCCACCAATACTTGCATCAAATCACTGTATCTACCGCGAAAAGGTCAATTTCAAATTATTTCTATCATATAGAGAGATTGATAGGATTGATAGTAAAGGAATAGTAGATGGATTGTACGCAGAAGATTTAAAGGATTTAAATAGATCGAACTGGTTTTTATAGAATGAGCAAAGTTCATTGAAATTACGACATGATATCTATATGTACATCAGCCATCACGAATTGAATAAATCGCATGACGTTGATATGAGCAAGCAAAGCAAATTCTGCAGTTTATTTTCACACGCAGGCATTTAAAAGGATAATATTTTTACAAACTCGGTGATTCCGAGACCGTCTCGTAAATTAAAAGCGAACAATCACCTTTTTTTGATTTTACATTATAACAATTTGATTATTAATGCAACTAGCTTAATGAATGCTCCCTAACTTGTATCACATCTGCTTCCTAATTACATTCTATTACTGCGTGATGAAAAAACAAGAGTCCATGTTTGTTTATAAATAATCAGCAGTTATTTCAAGGGAAAGAGGAAAGGGGGTGAAAATTGCAACCGACTTGAAGATAGGAACTCTCCCCGTAAAATTTGTTTTCGTCTGCACACGTGCTAAAAATAACCTTACTGCAAAATTTAAAACGTACTTTCCAAATTGGAGCACTAATAAAAAAAAAGCAATAAAAACTCGACGAGAAAGGCAAATGATTCACACACAAAAAGACACTCACTTGCTGTTCCAAGCTGAGCTCGTATACATCGCCGATTGACCAGGGGGTCTAGGAGCTGCTCTTGTAGGAATTCGCATATCTGTAAACAAAACGAAAAATCAGCACGTATTTCCACGTATTTCTAGTGACAGACTACAGTAACAAATCATAGAATTTCCTGATTATTTCAACATAACACGTTGATTATTTCAACGGCACGTTGCGTATTGACAACCGCACTATAACACTGCAAATTACTGGCACTTTGTGCGCACTTGAATGGATAAAATGATAGGAGTCAATTTCTAATAAGGCTCGAGATAAATGCTTGCTTGATACGCCCACTTTGTTGAATGTCAGGGACTTTTGTTGTTTTTGACATTTGCATGTATATATCGGGTGATATTTGAACACAAGTAATAAATCTCCACGATATAATAATCAGTTTACTGATAGAAATGAAACTCTGATGTTCGATTCATGTAGTAAAACCAAAAATAACCTACACCACAAATCTCGACGCACCAACACTCGCTGAAATTTGGTTTCCAGCAAGAGCTTTGTCCCACAATGCACGACTTAATTTTGCACCTTTCGCTCACCTGTTCTCATGTTTGAGGCCATTTGTGAGGTCTGCGTCACGAATCACGAACATGAATGGAAAACAAGTTTGATTTGAACGTCATCTGTGTTGAGGGTGTTGAGTGTTGCTCATGGTAGGGACTAGGATGTTGCTACACCTTTCTTCAATTTTCTAATTTTTTACACTTTCGAAGACTATGACTATTGTTATCCAAAAATCGAAAGATCAAAACTTTTAATTCGATTTAAAACTTCCTTTCCGTTAAATTCGTTGAATACAATAAGAAAAAATCCGTTGATGTTTTCTAATCGAATTTCTTCACTTTATTCAACGCTTGTTTGAATTTAAATTTTAAAAAATAATTAATAACGTTTGAATTACATCAATTATTGGGAAGCCCAAAAGTTCAAAGCCTTTTTTTCTCGACTGATTATCGAAAAACACTTGTTTTAAATTTTTTTAAAGGTAACTGACAGTTGACAGTTGACAGATCATGTAAAGTAAGTAGGCAGCGTGGGCAGAAGGGATTCCCACGTGTGAACTGGGCTTTAAAATATGTCCGACTGCGAACTTACGCGAACCGCGACTTTTAAAATTTTACTTGCAACACAAGAACTGGAGTCAATGATTTGACAGTGACCGAAAAAGCTTATTAACTAATTTCTTTAATTATTGTTCTTGTAAAAGTGTAAAATTTTATTCAACGTAACTTATGAATTAAGATAGCAATTTATAAAATTGATTAATATTAAGAAAATATGAAGATAAAGAGATAATTTAAATTAAATTTAAAATATTTTCTTAGGTAAACAATTGCAGTGAAATGATACAATCATAAATTAAATTAGCTTTACCATCAGAACTTATATTATTTTCAAAATATACATGGTGCCATATTAATCATGTAACGTACTTCCAATTTATAATCGATCCTTTTTATACCTGTGGAAGTTCCAAATCCTATTTCTTTAATACCTGTATGACATCCTCATCATGCATAATATGCTGTAATCCTACTCTTTGGGGTGAATACTTAGTACTCGTGCCCTGCAAAGAATAAAAACAAAAATAAAACATATATTTTTCTTTAAAAAATAAGTTTCTTAAAGGTATACATTTTTACGTACCCATACAAGCGCGTATTTAAATTGTTGCGCTAAAGTGCGATGAATTCCGTGACATACATGTTCAATTGTGACTCCCTTTCGTAGAATCAATCCATCATCAAAATCTGGAGGTTGGCCAGGTTTTTTCGTGTATACCCTTATGAGAGACAAGTATTCCCATAGTGTATCTAATAGATAGTCCAGATTCAACTTCATGTTACAACTGAAACAAAGTTCTCAATTTAAATTTTGTTCGTTGTGTTCATAATATCTTTCGTGCTTCTAATTTTTAATTGCCTTACCTTACTACGACGCTGTTAGGCTGTCTGGCGATTCTGTCGACCTCTTCTATAGAGATCTGATCTATTTTGTTGTATACATAAAGACAGGGGAGGTAAACCCGATTAGCATTGATAACGTCAATCAATTCATCGGCAGTACAATCTTCCCGAAAGAGGACTTCAGCATTGAATATTTTATACTCATGCAGAATCATTTGAACCAATTTCTCGTCGCATTTGGTCAACGGACAGGTTGAATTAAAAGAGAGGCCACCGCCCTTCTTTATTTTAAAGTATATATTCGGTTTCTGCTTGTTCAATCTAATACCAACAGATTCCAATTCCTGTTCTAAAAGGACTCGCTGCACGTCTTGTTTCGTAGCGTCCAACATCATTAGCACCAGGTCAGCTGTTCTTGCAACAGCGATAACTTGTCTTCCTCTACCTTTTCCCTAGGGTTTGAATTATTAATTATAAATCTTACTTCATTTCTTATATACAAAATTTCATAGTTTTTATTTTGCTATAAAGTGGTTTACTTGAGAAGCTCCTTCGATGATTCCAGGCAAATCGAGAAGCTGAATATTTGCTCCCTTGTATTCAATAACTCCAGGAATGCATGTCAGAGTTGTAAATTCGTAAGATGCAGTTTCTGATTCTGTGCGAGTTAATGTACTCAGCAGTGTAGATTTACCAACGGAAGGAAAACCTATCAGAGCAACTCTTGCATCTCCGGATTTTAAAACATCAAATCCTTCACCCTTTTCGCTCTTTTTCGCCGGTTCCAGAAGCTGAGATCGGTACTTGGCTAGCTTTGCTTTTAGAAGACCAAGATGGTATTCTGTGGCTGTAAAATGTAAACAAAGATTTAATTAACAACCTTTAAAATTGCTTTTATAGAATACAAAAAAACAAAACAAAAAAAAAGAACTTTTATTAGGGCCAAAAAACATAATATAGGAAATCTATATTTTGTGACTTTATATTATATTTGAATGTGCTCATTAAAAAAGAATTAACCAATTACATCCCGCAATATTTATAGAGTAAAGAAACTGAGTATCATATTGAAAGATCAAGTGCAGCAACGTGCACGTAACCTACAATGTTGACATACCTTTATTTTTTTGCGTTCGGGCGATCTCCTTTTCAATTTCAGATATTTTTTCTAGGATACCCATCTTCTTTAATGACTTTGAACTATTTCGTTGTTATCATTTATAATAATAAGATACTTTCTGCGTCTTTTCACTTATTTATATGAATCAAGATTTTTGACGAATTTCATGTGAAACAAGGGAAACAAGAAAAAGATATCGGACGGAGACATTTAACATTACGTTTTTTTACATTTTTACCGGTTTACATATGTACTAGACATTAAGCCTACCTCAAACCCTCCCCTCAACCCGCAAACCACCTTCAGCCAATTAAACAAACGGGTCTGACTGCGCGCGCAGAGTGTAATGGGAAATCCGAACGCTAGCCAATGAAATTAAGAAGAAGACGCATGGATAAATTCTGCAATTTGCTATAATTTGGCGGGCGACTCAAAATCTAATTAATTTAATTCGATTTTGAATTGCCCGCATAAGATTTTGACCAATGGGAGAATTTCTCTAGCGGTAAGCCAAAACATTGCGCGCGCAGGCAGCCCCGTTGATCAGCGTCAAAGTGCAGTGCCATGATGGTTGAAGTTGGTGGTGGTGGTCGTGAACCTGTTTCTTTAGAACTTTCCTTTCGAATTAATCGCACTTTCCTTTTTCTTTTTTCAATCCGTCAGTGACAAAAAATGTAAATATTACTTGGAAAGTTTTAACCTTAAAAACTGTTAAAAACGCCCCGAGTTTCGATTGTGCAGCATCAGACGAAAAAAAAACTTTGCAACGATTGTTTATTATGATTTCCTTAAAAATGATTCGCACATGAGCGAATTTTTAAAATTATTTATTTGCGGCGTAGAGTCGACAGAAAACAAACTTATGAAATCTTGAAAATAGTGTTGGATTTTTAAACCGACTAGATCGGTATTTAAACCATCGAAGAGATTGAACCTGGGGCGAATTTTCGCTCAAAGGGTCGAGTGCAGTATGCTCAGAGTATGCGAATTGAGAATATTATGGCTGCAGGAGAGGCAAACGTCACAAAGCCTCGCCAGGAAAAACAGTATGATTACCTGCTGAAATTTCTCCTGGTGGGAGACAGCGATGTTGGAAAACAAGAAATTCTCAGTGGTCTCGATGATGGAGCTTCTGAATCTCCATTCTGCAGTGGCAGTGGTAATTGTATTTTATTCTCATAGTTTTGATATTGATTACAATATAGTTTTCTAAATTAAAAAGTATATATCATTTAAGTTTTATACTTTTGCATATAGTAATCTTTAAATGAAATTCTTTATAAAGGAATCAACGACTTTGTTGCAGCCTATAAAACGACCACAATTTTACTGGATGGAAAGAGGGTTAAATTACAATTGTGGGACACATCGGGGCAGGGAAGGTTTTGTACAATCATTAGGTCTTATTCTCGTGGAGCTCAGGGAATACTCTTAGTTTATGATATTACTAACAAATGGTCTTTCGACGGGATCGACAGATGGCTCAAAGAAGTGGAAGAGGTACTTAGACTGTGTTTTTTTAAATTTCAATTATTATTTGAATATGGATTTTCATTTCTATTGCAAAATTTGATCAATATTCTCGTTTATTTGTAAAGAATAATAATTAAAATATCTATTTATCTTTATTAGCATGCACCAGGTGTACCAAAGGTATTGGTTGGCAACCGTCTTCATTTGGCTTTCAAGAGACAAGTATGGGAAAGGGATGCTGAAACTTATGCCGCTAAAAATCGCATGGCTTTCTTCGAAGTTTCGCCCCTCTGCGACTTTAACATCAGGGAGAGTTTCTCGGAATTGTCTCGAATGGCACTTCATCGTAATGGAATGGAGAGATTATGGAGATCAAATAAAGGTAGTTTTCAGAATTTTATTTCGAAAACCTTGGAAAGGTCATTAAACTTTGAAATCGGACTTCTGTAGCAACCTTGAATTCCTTACTTTTTATTTTTATTATACGTTATTTCGAAATTAAACTAGTTATTTTTATTTAATCATTCTTTTCCAGTTCTAAGTCTTCAAGAACTTGCCTGCCGAGCCATCGTAGCACGGACAACAGTTTATGGCATTGATCAACTTCCTTTACCCTCATCCATCAAGTCTCACTTGAAGTCTTACGCGATGACGACAACCTCTCAGCTTAGATACAACGGAAACCGACCTATGTGTCCTCGTTCTAGTTTGAGCTCACATCACCGGAAACTCAGATTTGTGAAAACAAATCACAATGGTTTTTCTACTCCAGGCAGTTCGCCCGGAAGTATAACCGACTCGCGTACGAGTTGCGTTGGACGTAACTCGTGTTCGATATCCTGAGGGTAAAATCAAATTGATCTTGGATACAAAATCTGGTGATCCAACTATTCTCTCTCTCCAACGTCGTTTTTCTTCAAACATTACAAGAATATGACATTAGTTAGATGTATTGGCAATGGAATAATTGCCAAATGAATTTGTTGTGATCTTTAATATATCTTTGCGGTACATTTTTAATTATAGACAATATTTATAACAATTCTTTCAGCTCTTTTAAATTTTGAATTCTAACGAACTTTTTGGAAAACATACTTATTTTTTCAGAATTGATTATGGTTGATATCGAAAATCGAAATTATTTCTCCAATTTTTCAGTCTTCCTGTCTAATGAACGTGAAAACAATTTATCTTGTTAGTTAAATTGAATACAGTTTATTCCGTGTTTACAGTTTAAAGCATTTCTATCACTATGTAGTTAAAAAAAATGTCATGTTCTTGTAACATAGTATTATTTTTCCAAACTTAGGACAAAGATTTGTGGATCTTTATTGATTATCCATTACCAAAATTGTTATCTAATATTAAGTAAAGTCTTAACTACGTAGAAAAAGTTAATTTCTAACGAATACTTTACTCCTTTACTGCATAAAGACCTTGATATAAAGTTTTCGTTATCGGTCCAAAACCAACTTATGCTATAAAAAAAAGAGTGCAATCTTTTACTCAACCGTCCTAATTGCGTTTTAAAGATAAAAGTTCGAACACAGCAGCTTCAACTTCGATTTCTCGGAGGCTCATAATAGTAAAATCGCTTAGAATACTATAGATCGCAAAAACTTTAGATCTGTGAATACGAAGATGTCGATTTGTTTTTTATTTATTTGTTTTTTTTTAGATGGCGTTGATTGTAATGACACTGGTGAACGTTCAAGTTTCGTAAGAGTTTAAAATTGGTGTTTAATCTTCGGGTATAATTGATATACGGGAACTCGAACGAAACCTATTTTTGTATATCTTGTAAAAAGTATCTTAATTGTTTTATTGCAAATCACAATTCATGTGCTAGATCGTAAAACTTTTAGAGAAACTAACTGTTTTCTGTAGACAATAGATTATTGTGATTCAATGAAGAGAAAAATGATGAATGACAAAATAAAAAATATTGAACTTAATTTTTTTGAAAATGAGTGCACTATGAAAGGCTGACCACTAACTATGAACGCGATACATTACAAATTTATTTTACAGTTTAAGAGTTAAGAGTAAAGGATCTGTATCATAACATCAAAATATACTTATAATATTTATTTATAATATTAATAATAATACTATTATAAGTAATAAATACCAGATTTCGAAAAAGCAAAATTCTCATATTTATTTAATCCGTCGCTCTTTTATTTCTAAGACAAATGATGATTACTTTTTTATTTTAATATGTCAATTTTAGGTCTTTTTCGTCGTGGATTTTTTTAATATTATATTTGTACATAATATAATTTTATTGGAATGTCTTTTGTAGAGAGAGGATTTTCAAATGAAGGAGGTGAAGGAATACCGCCAAATTCGGCAGGTGAAGGATCTCACAGTAATGTGCCACGACAAATGGAAGAAATTTTGAATTTGACAAAGTCGATAAGCAGACTTTTGGAAGATTGCAGCATTGATTTGAAAGCTACGGTTTCGGAAAAACAGTGGAGAATTGTGGGTTTAAAACCAGTAAATCAATCTACTTGGCACACATCTGTTGTGGCTAGAACCTATTTTACGGACAAAGATTTGGACGAAGCATTTCAAACTCTGCTCACAACAGAAAAAATGTTCACGGGACATCTATCTTATTTCTTGGGTGAAAATTTTGTTTAAAGTGCCTTTTGTATTTTTCTAATCTGTATATTCTTCCCAAAAGGTTTCTCTTTTTAGATATTTTTAAATTAATTAAACCACTTAAAAATTTCAATTTAAAGTTAATTACATGGAGTGAAGTAATTTTAGCAATTATAGTGTTATAAATTCTCTATAATTACTTTAACTTTGACAGCACTCTTAAAAGGTGAAGCCCCACCACGGATGAAAGAAAATTTACAAATATCAAATCAAACTTCAAGTTTAACGCAAACTAGCGAGCCAAAATTAAATCAGATTGTAGACCCCGTGGACCCCCTTGATTTTTCTTTTATAGAAGATCAAAATATATTGAGTACAACTAGAAGTATAAAAACTCGACAAAATTTTGTATCCGACATTCAGCGATCATTCGACGATTTAATGAAAGCCAAAATCAAATTTGATTCAAAGTTCATAAGTTTCAATTGCATATTAAGCGGAACAAATTGTTCATCAATTTATTCTTCAAAATGTCTCTGTCAAACCTGCTCCAGCGTTTTGGTAAATTAAACAATAATCGAATAGAATTCGTATGGGTATTAAAAAATACATATATTTTATGCAGGGAACAATAACGGAGAAAAAAGTCATAAGTGATTTAACAGCAGAACCAAGACGAAGTAAAAGAATCAATCAAACAAAACGTTTAACACAAAAACGTGTTGGAAAGAAAGGAAAAAAATCTAACTCTTTGAATAAAATTGATGAGCAACATTTAATTACAAACGACGATCAGACAGAATTGATGGCTTAGTATTTTTGTCTAAAATATAAATGTGCTTGTTCTACGAGTTTGGAAATTAATTCTTACATATATTTCTAAATTAAAACCACCTTTATTTGATTATCAGATATATTCGAGACTGTTGATGATTGGAATAAAAACGAAATGATTTTTCATGAGTTCTTTTTATTAAATGTTATTTCAGTTACTCAAATGTACATAAAAGATAATGTATGCCAGGCCTTCTTAATGTTTGTAAAGAACCAGAGATATTGACAGTTATCCTATATAAGAATGTAATATAAAATTCTATTCCTCTGTCGGCTGCTGGTTTTATAAGCACTATTTGACAAATGGTCTAAATAATTACAAATCTATTATTAAATGCCACTTATCAAACCTCATAGTTCGTTCCTTTTTAATCTTTAAACCAAAGAATCACAGAGACGAGTATAATGTAGACACTTAAAATTTTACATGCAGTAGTTTTAGTTAGACTAAAAGTAAAAAGCAATAGTCGAAAGATCAGAATCAGGATGGAGCAAAAATTTGATTTATATCTCATTTTTAATTCCAATCTATTCAGGTTCAATAAGCTAAACCTAAAAAATATAAAAATAGTTAAATATTGTAAACAAGTAAAAAAAAACAACTTTCGGTAAATAAATAAACAAAAACGTCTTTTGTTCCATCCTAATGAAAATACTTTACAAACTACTTGTACATTTTTTCGTCACAAAACGGCGATAAACTTTGTAAGCACGCTATTTTCTATTACAATTATGCACCAATTATTCAAAAAGAGATGCATAGTTTCAGCGAGTCTCGGAACAATTTTGAAAATAAAAACAAAACCAATATCTGTATAAAATAAAAAGGATTTATTAATCCGGAAAAAGATTTATAATTCGAATCCCGTCTTGAAGTTTAGTTATATTGACAAGTAATTGTATAGTATTTAATACATACAATATTATATTATAATATTATATCATATATAATAATATTGAATATTATAATATATAATACTGTATTATACATATATGTACAATATAAGTCTATATACTGTTGAATTATTTGATAAACAGACGGAAAAAAATTATGAATTTGAAATTTCGAAGCTCTGATCGAAAGAACAATACTCATTTTATCCAGGGACGACTGCTTGAAAGAAATTCGCTAAAATTATGGAAGATTATGATACATATTCTTAAAATAGACTAAAAAAATACTTGATGCATCTTGAGAGTCTAATAATGAATTCAAATCAATTAATCTTTGCCGTACTTAATAATAAAATCAACATTTTTTATTTGAAATTTTCTAACTTCAGTTAAACTTGTTTATAAGTTAAAGTCTGAATTCATTATTACACAAAATAATATGCATTATCCACTAAAAAGTAGAGAGACTAAGTACACTATTGTTTGTAAATTCTTAAATATATCATTTAAACCTCAATCGGTTTCGAATTTGATGCATTTTAATATAATTCTGTGTAAATCTTCACAAATATGTCTTCGTTGAAAGGAAACACCACCCTAGATATTGCAAGGTTCTAAAAACCACTTTACGTATGGAAGCAATTTTATAATTTTCATTAAATAACACAGGAAATAAAACTCATTCTGTTTTCTTTTACAGTTAATATAGTTACGTTAAGCTAGTTGACAATCTAATGAGAAATATAATCTTACATATTTCAATTCAAATTTAATTTCGAAAGTCTTGGATGTATAATTTTTAAAAATTTCTCATCATTTATGTTTAACGTTACACAGTTTTTTTTCTCTATCTTATTTCTCTGAAAAATCACTAATGCTTATATCTTCCTCTTTATCTCGTTTGATTTACAGGCTGTCATTCACTCATTTATACTAGCATTCTTACATTTAAAAAATCTACATGATGAACAAGCAGATCTCATAACCACCCGAGTATAGTGCTTTGGATACTTAATTTTCTCTCGAATTAAAAATATACCGCCAAGCTAACAATAAGTTAGAATATTATATATTCAACTTCTTGTTAATTAATTTAATATTTCTTTAACGATAACTTTGGCCCCTCTGATTAAAATTGATGTCTTGATATGCTTATTTTCAATCATACTCTTAAAATCCGAGGGGCCGAAATTATCCATTACTTCCAGAGGAATATTATTAATAATTATTAAATATTAATAAATTATATTGAGATTACTACTTTTAGGATATGAAACATTATATAATCTATCATCTAAATTCGCTCATTCCTTCAACTATATTTCCTTTTCTTCAAATTCACAATTGAAGAATCGAGCAGGTTGTAGACTACCTACTTAATAAATAAATAAACATTTTCATTCTTATCGGGGAGGTCAAGTATTATACAAGCTCGATCGCTGGGCGACTAAGCTGAACAAAATTTCTAAGAAAGAAATTGACCCTTGTAAGTTTAATATAATAATCTATCATTGCACAATATAGGATTATGTTACTATTTGTGTCAGCGAAATAATCTTACTATTTTGCAGCGTTCGCAAAACAACTGTTATTTACAAAAATATCTCTCATAAAGTTTTGCTTTCCCATGACTTTTCACTGCAATTCTCTTTACCATGACATTTAAGAGATTCTTTAACTAAACTGAAAAATTATTATAAAAATCGTAATAATTATTTCGAAAATAGCAATAGTAAAATTAGTTCGATTAAACAAATAACTCGATAAGGATGTAAATAAAACTTTTAATCTCACGCGAGTTGATCTTTGATATCAAATTCGACTTTAGAATTGTTACATATGCATGTTCAAACTGAACTGCAGAATTCAGTATTAAAGGAGAGAGTCAACAGTGATAATTTTAATTGATAAAAGGATATCAATTAATGTATTCAGATAAAATTCTTTACAGCAAATATTTGTATAATTGTTAATTAGCTAGCATATCACTCGTCGAGGCACTCGGTTTTTTATCACTATTGCAATAACAAACTGTCCTCTTCTCTAATATAAAATCTTAAAAGTCATGCACCCAATTCACTAAAAATTCGTGAATACTCGTGCGTCATCCGATAAAACGAGATTTTTTTACGCATCACAATCGTTCCCCAGTAGAAATAAGAATCAACGCGAATTGGACGATAGCAATATAGGTATATGCAATCTATAATCGGGAAATTTTATGAGATCTGTGTCTTACGGGGCGTTGAGATTAGAAACATTGGAGGATAAATAAAATTGAGCAGCAGCTTTCGCTTTCACCTGAACTCGTAGATTTGTATGCTATGCTCTGGTACATGTGTTAAATTTAGAGATTGATACCTGCAATCAAGAAAAAATAATTTTAACTTTAATTGTCTTTATTTTACTCTTATAAGATTTTGCAATTATAAAATTTTCAATCCTACGAGTTTCCTTGACAGAAATTAAAATATTTGCTACCTATAGAACTGTAATGGAACACTGGGTCCAAAAGTGACAAATCTTGGCACAAGTATGCACCTGCAGCTTTACTGATATTTTATTTTGAGCATAGCAAAGCTTGCAATGTTAATTTGGAAATTTGCCAAGCGCGGTGAATTTTTAAATCAAGATTTACTCTCTACCGTTTATGTGAAGGGCTCACATAATTTTCTCGACATTTTCAAAAATCGAAAACAAGATCGTAAACTTTTGTGTAATCAGATACTCTAGAATTATTTTCATCTATTTGTTGAAAGAGTAAACTCACCATTCCGAATTGCGATGATAATAATAACCTTCAATAGAAGCTGCAGATTTTTGGAAACAAATGTAATAAAATCCGGCAAAAGAGGCTCCATTTATGTCAGTGATTTTATGATCTGGGACGAGAAAGTGTTCCTTCCACCTCATGAACACAAAATCCGTTCCCTTCAACGCTTCGTAGTCGAAAGTATCAGAATTAAAAGTTTTACCATACTGACTAAAAGATTCAAATTTGAGCTAAAATCATAAAAATGGATCGTAAATAATTATATCTTGAATTTTGTATTCATTTTGTTAATGTTAAAAACTTCTAGGACGCTTACCCAATGTTTTTTATCGACATCTTCGTCCGCGTCCCACTTTCGCGTTAAAAATGGATACTTTTTGGAAATAATTTCGCCATCGAAAAATGTTGTCAGCGTAGGAAATTCTTCTGTTAAACCTTTAATCTTAAGATATCCACATAAGTAACTGTTCTCCTCATCCACATGCTGAAACATTTTTAATTCACTTGCTCTTAATAAGAATTTATGTTAATTGATTTAAACTAACATCTAGCATGAGATAAAAATATAGGAATGTCACATGTTTTTTACGGACATTTAATCAAATTCTATCTCTATATGTATATCTATTTAATCTTAGATATTATAAATAAAAATATGTAGAAATATGCACGAGTAAAACTTTTCTTTCAGAAATCATCAAATCTTTATTTTGCTCTAATTTATTATCGAAATTTTACTCTTCAAACACATTTTCTGCGTTCTCAACAATTTACAAAGACGTAAATGCGCAAAAAGTGAAACACTTTTTTCAAATGTAGGACACGTCAAAAATTTACTCCAAAATGCATTCAGAGCATTTTATTAAATATAAGGTAGAGATAATGTTAATAGGGTACTTGAAAAATACAAGAATTATCGAAAATTATCATCAGACTAGAAAATTTATCTACCAAATGCACGAGGTGTATTATTACAAATGTTAATAACGTATTTGAAATGATTTTTGTAGGTTACTTTCACGTAAAGCATATTTTGAAAATTCACAAGTTCCAGAAAGGAAATTTGGGTAGATTTTAAAGAATTGTTAGCAATGTAAAAAGATGATAGTAAGATTAGAAATACATAAGGCGTAATTTCTCGAAAGAAAGAAGTTAACCTGCAAAACGACTTCCACTTCATAGCTGTTGCCTTTTGATTTTTGGGATCCTTGAAATCTCGAGCCATTGTAAAGAAGAGATTTCGTGACACCCGGTTGCTTTGAATTTGCGGGTGGTGGTGGCACAACATCAACTTTAACCGGCATTTCTCAAGTGACTAAAAACTTTACCGCCTATCCTCACCGAACAAAGAACCCCTCATCACAAAATTTTCATAATCACTGCCGGTAATTACGAAGAAAATAAATTTTGCACGTGAAAAGACGAAACTAGAGACACAACTGGTTCCTTCGAAAGAATTCCCTACTTTTCTTTTCAAAAATTAGTTCAGTTTTAAAACTCGGAAAGCTGTCTTTACAAAATATTATAAGCTGTCAATTTCACGTAAGGCGTTTGGGTTTGGTTTGGAACGGTTCGGAAAAAATAAAAACTAAAAAATTCGGACATCTTTCCGCTCCCACCTTCGGAACGGAAGTTTAGTGATAGGCGGATTCTTTAAATTTTATAATCGAAAGATTACATTTGCTTATTTTGAAACATTTTTTAAGGCTTTTGAAACTTAGGAATAGATTTAAATGATTTTAGCGATCAAATTTCTCCGTTTTTAGTTAATTTTTAACATTAACTATAAGCCAAAACATTATTGCTTCAATAGGATTGAGACATTTGTTCGAACTTGGCGGTTTCGAAGGCGGAAGTCGAAATCGATATAGCAATAATCGATCGACTGCTCTCTGCGTGCGTGCGCATCAACAATTAACTGATATGTTCATACATATGCGTACCATATGTGTATGTGTCCTGTTTTTGATTGTGTGCATGTGTGGCACAGCATAGTTGTGTTTGTGTTTGTGATACTTCTGTCAACCAAAAATGGCGGAGGACTTTAGTGATACAAATTCTCACGATAATACGAAAAATAATATCCCACAAAGGTGTAAAAATCAGTGGGTACGTCTCAATGTAGGCGGAACGCATTTTCTAACAGCGAAAACAACGTTAACGAGGGACCCGAACTCATTTCTATATCGGCTGTGTCAGGAGGACTCTGACCTCATCTCTGACAGGGTTAGTTGATATTCCAAATTTCCCGCGATATTTAAATTTAAAGAACAAATTAATCAATTGTTGTTAACAAGACACAACAATTAACAAGACCTTGAGACCCAGTGTTTATTTTGAGCCCAAAAAAATCTGAATGTGTGGTTGTTAAAAAGATAAAAAAGAAGCTAACTGTGTCCTCGTTTTGTTCAAAGCCAACACTTTTTCACTTTTGTCCGCTTTTATTTGTCTTTAACACGGGCGGATCCAGAAATCGTATATCTTTCTTCAATGTTTGGAAAGCAAAGGACAAATAATGGCCCTTCTATTTGTCCTTTGTTTTATCTTTGTTGTTATCTTTATCTTTGTTGTTATATCTTTCTTCAATGTTTGGAAAAGATACACGATTTCTGGATTCGCCCCTGGTCTTTAATGTAGAATTCATATATAAATTTATAGATAAATCTAAGTTTTAATAATTAAGGTGTTCAATGCTTTTTTTCTTGTTTTGTATCACTAAATGTTTTGTTGACAGGATGAGACTGGAGCCTACCTTATAGATCGAGATCCTACTTACTTCAGTCCAATTTTAAATTACTTGCGACATGGTAAGCTGGTTATTAACAAAGACCTGGCGGAGGAAGGTGTTTTAGAGGAAGCAGAATTCTACAATATCACCGATCTTATTAGGCTAGTCAAAGAAAGAATCCTTCTCAGAGACACGCGACCGATGCGCGACTCACAAAAACTCGTCTATAGGGTCTTGCAGTGCCATGAGGACGAGCTCACACAAATGGTTTCTACAATGTCCGATGGATGGAAATTTGAGCAGGTAAAACACCAATTTCCAGAATTTTACATGCTCTTCATACTTTTTAATTAGCATTTCACTTCACAGTGATCGTATATGTCTTGATTATTCTCATATTATACAAATTTTTTTCAGTTAATCAACATAGGTTCCCAGTATAACTATGGTAATGATGACCAAGCAGAATTCTTGTGCATTGTGAGTCGGGAATACGGTCCGTGTCAATTAGCCAGTAAAGAGCAGGAGTCAACAGATCGCGTTAAGGTAACTCGTCCAAAATAATCACCAATAAAATAGTTCTTTTTTGTTACATTATTATAACCAACGTAATAATGTCCTCTTCATCGCACACTAGTTTTAATCCAGCCAATACATTCCAATGTATCACAATTAATTTGGTATAACTTAATCTATATCGGCTAAAAATTACACTTTTACAGTTAGATTCGTTAATTATTAACTTTGGAAGGATTCAAGGGACAGATATTTTCCTTCATTAATAAATCTTAGAACATTCATAAGAAATAATAAAAATAATCCCTTTAGTCTTTCAGATTCTAAACATTATTTAGTGGGTTGGTTAATGTATTTTTAACTTTTTATGTATTTTGAGAAAGGTTTTTTTTTTGAAATTAGCCAACAAGCCACACACATACAAAGCCCTCCTTGTTTTAAACGGAGGATCAGTTGATCTGCATTTTTAAATAATTAATAATCTGATTCACTCTGTTGCATTCTCAAATTAAAATTGCAATCTTGAATCATGATAATTTTTTTGAGAATCAACCATTCGCAGATGAACTGATTTTCAGTCATTTTATTTAAATTTTGTGTTATTGTCGTACCTTTTTGTTAAATGTAATGTGCTTCGTCCGTATGCGAATTAGAAATTAATAAGTGCGGCTTGTGGTGTAAATGTGTAAAAAGAATGCTTTACTCGTAATTACATAAGGTGGTTGAAAAAATGCGACGCATGAAGTTTTGAAATTTAAAAATACAGATTGATTCATAGAACAATTAACTTATAGAATTTTATAGGAGTTTTTATGCAGTTATATTTTTAATATAAGAAGAATTTTTCAAGTTTTAAATATTAAACGGAGTTTTCAATTAATTTACATCCACCTTGTATTATTTTGCATTAATCCAGAAGCCGCATGCGCATGTTATACTCTTTATATTTTTATGTAACGTAAGTAATATCAGTGTACAGCATGCCTTTGTTAAAATAAAGAATTTTTTCTTCCACCGGTTTGGTTAATTTCTGCCCTGAGTTCTGCATGTTTCGCATGTTAATTACAAATATTATTTTTTCATGTATTTTAGATATAAATTTTGATTTTAAAAAGATCATGCGAAAAAAATTTTTTCGAATTTTCTTCCTTAAAAAAATAATAGATAATTAATTAAAGTTGCAAATTTTATTTAAATCAATTAGAATGGAAGAATGCTCGAAGAGAAATTTTTTTAATTTATAAATTTATCAAAATGTTTGGACTAGGCCAGATAATCAAAGGTTGAAGGGTAAAGTTGACTAATATTTGAAAAAAGCTTGCATATGGGGATTTTTTAGTGCATCAGGGTTGAATATTGCCTACTAAGCGATGATACACATTAATATTAGTAATTCAATTTAGTTTTACACAATATTTTCTTGATAATATTTCTAAAAACAAGTTCTTAAGTATGAAATTCTGAAAGAATTTAAATTTAAAATTTGTCAAACATGTTGAAGCATTTTCTTAAAAAAATAGTATAAATTGTATATAAACTTAAGAACCCTACACAAAACTGTATATTATTTTCTAATAAGCTGGACTCATTGGGTTCTATTCTAGGTTCTGCAGCAGAAGGGTTCGCGTATGTAATCTCTAGTCCTCCCTTTTTCGTTACTCCTCCCTTAAACAACGTTTGCAGCGATAAGACGAAGACGAAAACGAAGACTAGTTTTTATTTTTGGATTTTCCAATGAATCTCGTGAGATCCCCAGAAAAAATTTCCTCAAGCCTTTGTCTGCTTTAGAAAAATTACTCTTAGAAGAATGTGTGAGATAGAAGACATAATTAAATCGCACACTCGATGTACAGTGGATTTAAATGTAAAGGATACAAGACACAATAATCAGATAAATCGTCCTCGCTACGTCAAAGCACCAGTTACACCCAAGGAATGAATAGGTTTAATTTTTACAATTGTAATAACATCTCGATTGGCTGAAAACATTAATTTAAATGAGTTGGTAATGCAAACACTGAATGTCTGGAATTTTTTTCATAATAGTTTGAATTAATCTATTCCAAGTTCTGTCATTTTGTTAAATATGTATTTTTTATGTAACTCGGTGAAAAACGTTTTTACCAAAATGATATTAGGAACTTGGTTTTTGTCTTTTAAAAGATATTCAGATAAATAATATAGTTAATTTGTGTGACTGTTTCATTAAATAGCTTTTAAAAAATGAAAACAAATTTCTAAATATAATTTTTGTTATTAAAAAAAAATTAAGGGTGGACTTGGATGTTGATATACTTAATTTGGCAAGACTTAAAAGTTTGAATTTACCAATGAATTTAACAGACAATAGATTTTAAGGGCGAATTGTCTTTCGTACGAATTTCTATAAAGTTAGGCTCGAAGTGTTTCTATCCCTGATTTATAAAGCAGCCAGATATAAATGAAAATTCTGTAGTTAATCTAAAAACTTTATGTGAAATTTTATTTCAGTATGAGAATCGATTATTATTAAAATGATGTGCAATAATTTATCTAAATTACTCCTGTTTTATAAATATTTTTAAATCAGAGGAAATATCTGGCTGCTGATTAAATCGGAGAGATTTTTTGTACCAAATTGTATAAAATTAGATATTTTTCTTTGTACCTACAACTAAATATTACAACGTAAGAATCTTTACATTTAATCTTTGCACTGCCGCCAGAAAAACATAATGTAATAATTACCTAAAATAGCAAGGTAATATTGCCTGATTCTGATATTTGATTACATGACGATAAAAAAAGTGTTTAAAGTGTAAATATGGAATCAGCAAGGCTTCATTGCAATTGATGGTTTTTCTTTTTGTACTTGAGAGTAGTCACTTTTATAAATTAAAATCCATTTTCAAGTGAATATTCGAGAGCAAATTGTAAAACAATTTACACATTGTAGAATTATTCGGAGCAAAATATTCAAATCATTCTAATCCGTATAATCATTTCGAAAATAGTTTTAAAATACAATCTATCACAGTTTTACTACATTAAAACTCGAGTGCTGCTATTAACTTATTAATCTCAGTTATATACACGTTCTCATTAACATTCACGAATGAATTGTGTGTCGAATTCTTTTTTATTCACACGTAGAATGTTAGTTTCATAATTTTAATGAACATTTGCATATATAATTTTGTGATACCTTCACTGTATTCTTTTTACTCATCTTTCGAAATACTCATTAATTATAAATTAAATGTCAAAGATTTTCGAATCCTGTTTGGAAAGTAATTTTAAATCTAAGACTAAATTTTAGATATTTTTCAGTTATTTCAAGTATTTTTTTGTCGCTAAAAAGGTAGATATTTAAAGTCTTTTAGACTGAAATCCATACCTATAGCTGACAATACAATTAAAAATAGTGTAGGGAATACAATCCTGATTATTATGTAAAAAGAATACAGCCATTACGCTATTTTTTAGGGCAATAATAGGTAATAGGCTCGTGTTTATGGCCTAAAAGAAATCTAAGTATCAGACACAGAAGTCGATTCTCAAAAGTGAGAGAAATGCTCTAAAAAACTGAAGATTATTTGAGTACATTCTCCACAGTTTTTCACTCTTTACTTGACTTCTGGGTCTCGATATTGTTGCGATCTTAATATTAACAACGTTTATTAACAATAATGAAGTACGCGTGGAGTAGGAAACATTAAAGATTTTAGTTTTAATTATTTTCCATTTTTGTTTCTTTTGTTTTTTTATTTTCATATAATTTGAAATAGATTTACAAGTTATTAGTGTCGAATTTACCATCAATTTTATTAGCACCTATAATTTTATATTGTTCAAAATATCAAAGCTTTTGAATTGAAAAGCCTTTGAATTTGAAATTCTTTGTTTTTAAAAGCTTTCAAATTTGAAGTTGCTTGAAATTCAGAAGCTAAGAATTAAAAAGAAATTAAAGAAGATTAATGTGCTTAACGTGCTCCTTGAATACACGCAGCGTGCGATCAATAAATAAATGATATGTACTTGTACTATACGCAGAGATAAATGTTCTATTAGAAAATAATGGGTATAATAAGATACAAATAGGAGATATATATCTATTGACTTACAAATAGCAATCAACTAAAATGTACGTTTCCCATTGAAGAAAAGTATTGTTAAATCCTAGAATCTGAAAATTAATCTTAAGTTTTATTATCTAAGAGTGAAAATTAGAGCGATTTAAATTAAGAGAATTAGAGAGAATATTGGACTCCTAATTACGATATAAATAAGCTACGACAGGCTGCTTTTTAATATCAGAGAACCTGTTATTGCGAAAATACCATCGGCAATCAATCCCACCATGTAATAAGAACTTAAAATCTACATAACATCTCTGCTAATCTCAAAATCACTTTGATTTGATTTTTCACAGAAGTTCTAGCGTAGAAAATTCTCATCGACACTCTAATCTAACAAAGAACAATATTATCCTCTATATTTAATTATAAGAAGTACTTGTATTCCAACTCTGTGTGTTTCTACTTTCATATAGGAATTTCTAAATTTATCAACTACTCGAATTTTTCTATTGGCGGTATAAAATTGCATAAAACGTTGATATTTAAAGATATTTTAAGAAACAAGTCGAACTAACAATAGACTCAAGATTTGGATTCAAATTTATCAAGATATTTCACAGTTCATCAGGGTTTTTGAGACCAAATAACAATCAGAGACTAAGCATAAAGCAATTTTGGAAGTTAATTTTCTTTATTATTAAAATTATCGAGCAAAAGTATAATCAGTAGGATTAGAAAAGTAGATATTTAGATGTTTTCCGTATTGTATAAAATACAATCTTTTCGATTGTTTAATACACGATGTAAATAGAATGTATTCGAATTTGAAATTAATTTTTAATGACAAGAAAATAGTGAATTTCAAAGAGAAAGTAGAAACTGTGTGGATAAGTGGATAAGAGGAAAATCGTACTTTTAATTAAGGCTTCACCCAACACCAGCTCATTGTAATAGGATTGATAATTGTACGGATTTAAATTATATACACATTGTAAAATTGTACGCAGAAAAAAAGGTGATGAGAAAAATTTATCATTTCTATAAGTTGTAAAGTTTAAAGTAAATCAATAAAGACTTTATTGTACAATTTTGTTCGAATTTTTCTTATTGAACTTTTAATTTCGTTCTTGTGATATTTGCTTACAAATAAAAATGAAAATATTTGATTGATAAAATAAAAATATGTTTATGTACAAATTTAATATGAGTTACAACATTTGTAACAGATTTACACAAGAGTACAATTGAAAAGATCTTATAAAGTAAAGCGTTAATTTCAAGACGTAAACTAAGAGTTTTATGGCATGTTAGCGATCATTTTTAGAGGGTGATCAAGATACTTGGCTAATGCTTGAGCCTTTTCCCTCAAAAGTCCGAATCCAACGTTTTCTCTTGCATAAAGACATAGGAGTAAATTCGCAACTTCGGTAATAACAACTTTTCCCTCCTGAAAGTCAAGGTTTCATTTTTTGTAAATCACATATTTTAAAGTTATTTAAGGGTGTTGGACCCCAGTGTTAAGCTCAAAATTCCATTCTCCATTTTACTCAACGAAAATTATAGATAAATATTTTTTCGCTATGTACCACTAATCTATTTTCAAATATAATACTGCATACAAAGCGAAAAAATATTTAGTTTCAATACTTTTTGTATAAAACGAAGAATTCAAAATTTGACTTCAAAATTCAATATTTTCATTTTACTTAAAAAATATTTGAATTAGATATTTTCTCGCTCTGTGCGCATAATTCTAGTTAACAATAGATTAATTATACAGAGGGACAATATTCCAATGTTAATATTTGTTAAGTAAAATGAAGAAATCGAGTTTTTAGATTGGAACTTGATTCCAACACCCTTAATGAATTAGAGTTAAAGTTGAAACTTCAAATTTCATGAATGTATATAAAATCTTACCACACAATCCATTAAAACAAACTGAAGCTCATCTTCTTTGAAAGCATTACGTCCGTTTTTTTCGTATGCAGACCAAATGCTGCTTGTTATAGCAGCTGTAACTCTTGCATCCTTATCACCATATCCGCTGTATGCCAGCAAACCACCATCTCTATTTAGTAATCTAAAATAAATTAAAATTTATGTTATTGTTTTTTACATGTTTGATTTCTTTACAAGTTTTAAAAGCATATACATATCAAAATTAATTGCTAAATGTTCATTTGCAAAATGAGCATACTAGGGTGATTGAAAATAGCACATTTTATTTTGTAATTAAGTAAATCACACAAATTAGATATAAATAAAAATACCTAACCTATATTTATAATTCAAAACTGATGAAACTGTAAAAAATTGATTAATAATAAGGTAATCCAATAAGTTTACTCACAAAGTATTTTCGACACCCCCCGTGTTTGCTTGGCTCAAAACTTGAGTAAGAACTTTTGGTCTCAACATTATTGTTCTTGATTATTAGACTTCAATGGAATTCTTTTATCAAAATAAATGACATTTGCCTCAAATTTCACAAATTTACAATACACAATGGTTTACAAGCAAAGTTTGATATTTACACATGCGACCATACACATGTGAATTTACACTTTTCTTTTTAAAGATCTTCGTTCATTGGTTTTTATTTCATTTGTATTGTAATTTATGTATGTGTATGTATACCTCTTATATATATATATATAAAGGTCTTGTTGAGGTTATGGCACATGACCAGTTTGACGTTTGACATCTGTCAACATTGCACTGTATTGAAGAGATTTGTGTCGATTTACCTTATTTACCTTATATATTTGATGGGTATTATAATAATAGAAAGATATGAATAAATTGTTAATTTTTAAACACAAAAACAGTCTTTCTTGTTAATTGTTGGAACTTGTTATTAACAATGTTAATCTTTGACGAAGATTTGGAAATTAATTCTCTACCAGCAGATGTTTATAAAGAACTTGTAAATGAACTTAATAAAGACGAAGGTTGGCGTCTTCTCGGACAATTTGTTCACAAGGAGCTGGAATGTTCTGGGTAATTATATTAAATATTATAACAAATATATAAAATATGATGTTCAATTTTTTTAACTTTGCTTCTTATTATTTTTCAACAGAAATGAAAATTCATGGATTCAAGCAATGGAACAAAATATATCTTCGAGAAATCAGTCACCTGCAGAAAAACTCCTTTTCGAATTGCATACAAAAATGTGTACGGTTGGAGTTCTGAGTTTTTTATTTGAAAGATGCAATTTGTTAAAAGCATTATCAATTTTGTCTTCTCCAGGTAAGGTTTATTATTTTAAAGGTTTTGGAGCCAAGTTCCAATCTAAAAATTCGATTTCTTCATTTTACTTAACAGATATGAAATTTGGAATGTTTTTCCTCTGTAGAATTAATAAATTTTTAACTAGAATTATGCGTAAAGAGCGAGAAAACATCTAATTCAAATATTTTTTAACTAAAATGAAAATCTTAAATTTTGAAGTCAGATTTTGAATCCCTCATTTTACCCAACAAAAATTATAAATAAATATTTTTTCACTCTGTACGCAGTTTTATATTTGAAAAAAGATTTGCGCTACAGAACAAAAAAATATTTATTTATAATTTTTGTTGGGTAAAATGGAGAATTGAATTTTGAGCTTGATATTTGGACCCAACGTTCTTAAAAACCCTATCTAGTAAATGAATATCGAAAAAGGAAATTAATTCTTCTGCTGATTTTTTTAATATGTGTTACAGAACCTCTAGTAATTTTACGACAACCAAATTTGAATTTAACTTTGAACAAAGTTAAGGTCGCTTTGGGTCAAGAACTGAAATTGATTTGCAAAGCTGTTGGAATGCCTCCTCCGAATTATATATGGTATCACGAAAATAGTCCTATCCCCGGACAAAACACTGAAGAATTAAACATTAAAATATCAAAGTAAGGATTTATAATAATAGACAATAAGTTGCCTTTTTTCTTATGTTAAATTCCCTCCTTTTTTAAATACATTTCCAAGATTTTTTGTAAATGCAAATAATTCTACATAATGTTTGATTTAGAATTATAATATTTGTTAATTATTTATAGGGTTGAACAAGAAGGCAATTACAAATGTAAAATATATCAAAATAATAGAGATGGGTGTCTCAGAAGTGAAGTATTTACTGAATCAGTTTTTCTAACAATTAAGCCAACGGCTATCGTAATCGAAGAGCAACCGCAACCAACTTTATACATTAAGGAAGGAGAAAAACTTACTTTAAGCTGCAAAGCAAATTGCCATCCAATTCCTCGGTTTCAATGGTTCAGAGATAATACTAAATTGGACGAACAGACTTCAAATATCTTTTGTGTAAATATTCGTCTTAAATCTAAATTATTTTTATTTTTAATTATTTCTTATTAATTAATATATTTATTTATTACAGATCGAGAAATTTAATAGCAAAGACGAGGGGAAATATTACTGTCATATTTATAACGAAGTTAGTGAAGTTTACACACAAAGAAGTTACGTGATGGTAAATAAATATATATACGTACTATATACTATATTCATTTAGAGTAAAGTATAATAGCCGTTTAAAAAACAATGAATTTATCCGATAAGGTGGATCTTCCAAGACAAAAAGCAGTTGCAAAAATTGCGTTGCTTATCGCAAACCAAGATTACCAGCACCAAACAAAATTAAGTACGCCTAGAGCAGACGTAGCTCGAATCGCTCAAATCTTAGAGGATATTGGATTCACAGTAACTTGTTTAATAAATCTAAATCTTGTGGAAATGAGGAATGCTGTAAATGTTTTCAGTGAGGCGGTATTGGAAGGCGTATATGGTAACAACGTTTATTTTGGTCGTTAAATTTCTTACACTTTAATTTCTATGGTTATATAAAATGCAAATTTATATTATTTTTAGGTTTGTTTTACTTCGCTGGACACGGGTTTAAAATGCAGGAAAGTTATATGCTTCCTGTAGATGCACCAGAAGTTTATTTGAGAAATGATGCCATTTGCGAAGGTGAATTATTATCTGCGATTTTGAAAAATGACCCTACACTCTTCGTCACGATTTTGGATATATGCCAAACTGTGCCTTCTAAGTAATGAAACTTTTGTTTTAGACAAATATTTTTTATTTCATAAAATAAGGCTCTTTCTTTTAATAGAAAATAGTACCAATTTTAAACAAAAATGTTATTCTAGGGAAATTAATCCTGAGATTCACCAAGAAGTCCCTCTAATCAATGAATACAAAGGACGAAAAAATTTGAGGAACCTAATCCAAGCATATTCGACTTCTAGTCATCGCCCCAGTTACGAACGAAGTGGTAAAGAATGTGGAGTATATGTCAAACATCTTAGTAAATTTATTGATAGGGACATACCAATCAATAAAGTCTTTGAAGAAGTTGGAAAATGTAAGTCACTGAAATTTATTTCCATATCCGTTTTTAGGGTCTAAATTAATTTGATTAATATTCAGAAATTATTATTTATTCAGCTATCGATATTTGGTTGAAGGGAAAAGCTCGAAATCAGATCCCGATGGTTTTATCAACAATTACGAAACCCTTTCGCCTTACAGACGCGATATTAGGCGGTAATTATAATTTATCTGTAATAAAGAAATTAATACTTTCGTTCTGCTAACTAGAATTTTTTCAGGAAAACCACCTGAGACTATTAGCAGTTTCAATCGTATGATAGCATTTCCAGATAAAATTGTTAATATAAGCTTTGAGAAATGCGAAATCAATGGCAAAGTTTTGGTTTCCCGTTTCCTGAAACCTTTCTTGAATATTGTGAGAGTTAGTTTACTCAACCCGGAGGATTATGAAGTTAATTTTTACAACTCTGTTCCTTCAGAGAGAAACGATTTGTATCAGAATCCTAAGAAAAAGGAATGTTGGGTGCGCAGTCCTCAATTTAGTAAGGTAAATTTATTTTAATTTGCGATTTACTTGAATTATTATAGAATTGTTAGAGAAATTGAATATTATTAACATTATTTTTTATAATTAATAGGGACCACTAGTAATTTGTCTTTTAAAAAATGGAATACCAGTTGGTGCAACATTATTTGATGTCATGGAATTTGTTCCAGCTTTATTGCATCGATTGAAGTAATCATACGAAAATAATAAGTGAACTATAAATGTTTCCTTATGAATATTTCATATTTTAAAAATATTTTTTGTTAAATGTTGCAATGTTATAAAATTGAAAATTTTAAGAACAGTCTGATTAAGTAATTACAAGCCAATGTATTATCAAAATGTAATTATAAACAGACAAAGTTGTACGCAAGTACATATAAAGAATATATTTATATATTTTTTTAAATTAAAATATCTACGTATTTTTATCGACTGTTTTTATATTTCTGATCAATTATTGAATCCAATTTCAAAGTTCGAAAATATGTTTATTTTTTCAACAACATTTTAAAATTCGCGGTCCTTCATAGTTTAAACCAATCAAGTTTTGGCATGAAAGTAGGAATATGAAGATGCGTTTGGTTGTAAACTTGTGAACGCGGCATAATACTACACATACATATGTAACATGTGCACATGTGCATGCATGTAGTGTCGTCTGGTTAGGTTTAACAATTTCGTTTTCGCTTTCTTTTCCTTGAATAAATTATAAAAAAACAAAGTCGAAGAAAGGAATGTGAATAAGTTATTATCATTGACTCCTGAAATATATTTTTAAATTTAAGTATAATGAGTACTTCAAGAAAAGCTCCCAACATTTTAATAACAGGTAAGTGACAGCTTTTCATTTTTTTTTTTGGAGTAATTTTGTTTTTACTTTGAAAAGGGTATAACCTTGTATAACAAAGGAAACGTAATAACAAAGGAAATGCATTATAGGAACACCAGGAGTTGGTAAAAGCAAATTATCTCAAGCTCTTGCAGAAAAGACTGGATTGGACTGGGTTGATGTCAGTTTAATGGCTATAAAAAACAAGTGTTTAGAGGCATTCGATGAAGAGTATCAATGTAAGATTTTGGACGAAGAAAAGGTATTATATTTTATTATAAGTATTATATTTATTATGGGACAATTTGAAGTCATTAATGTTTTTTTTAAAGTTACTCGATGTGATGGAGAAACCATTGAGTGAAGGAGGAAAAATAGTCGATTACCATGGAGCCGATTTTTTTCCAGAGCGTTGGTTCGACATAGTTTTTGTTCTAAGAACAGATAATACAATTCTTTATGACCGTTTAAAAGCTCGAGGTTACAGTGGAAAGAAACTAGAGGATAATATTGACTGTGAAATATTTCAAACGATATTGGAAGAGGCCAAGGAATCCTACAGAGATGAAATAGTTCATGAATTGTACAGCAATACACCAGAACAAATGGAAGAAAATATAAACAGGATATGTACATGGATTGATCAGTGGAAACTAGACAATCAAGCTTCTTAAAATACACTTTTTGTACTTACTTAGTGATTCATTTATTCAATATTTGCAATTCTCTACAAAAAAAAGTAAGGTAGCTTTTCAGTATCATAACTTCCTTTTGTATTTCTTAATATTTCAAATGAATTTATAAATCTCTTTTGTACAGATTTCAAATTATTTACAGCTGTCTTGATAAATTGGATGATTATTCCACAATTCCTAAATCTTGTTTAATATTTTTTAGTCTATTTTCTATGCTAGAGTAGTATCTCATTTTTATTAACAACTGCTTTGCTGTCTCGAGATCCTCATTTCTGAAGGCTTGAGAAACTTGTCTGAAAGAAGTACTTATTATATATTAACATGTTTACAGAAAGCTTAAGGTTTATTCAAGTATAAGCTTCGATAATTACTTTATCAAATCAGCAGTAGTCTCCCTATTTTCGTTAATTAATCGAATTGCTGTTTCTTTATCCTCGAAAGCTTTCTCCACTTCTTCATTCTTTTCCATAATTTCCATTAAAAATTCAGGATCTATGTTCGTTGTACCTTCAGGCAATATAACATTATTTAATTCCAAAAGATACATTCCTCTTTTTAGTGGATTTAATAACGTGTTGTATGACTTATTTATCAATGAAGACAATTTCTCTGATATCTGCTTCTCTGTCTACAAATTATAGTATATTTTAGTCTTTTAATATTCGAATTCATTACTTATCAGCATACTTAAATCCTTCAGTATAGTTTTTAAGACTTACGTCTGATCTGTTGCCAAATTTATCAGGATGCAATCTATTTTGCATTTGCCTATATTTCCTCTGAAGATCATCCTTATCGATATCAAAATCCTTCTTTATTCCAAGAATATCAAAATACGTCAATTCCTCCGGCATCTCCTGTAGAGATTTGCATTTTGAACAAAACAACTCTGATTTATAAGGAAACTTGCAATTCCAACACTTGGCTAAACTATCACTACAATATCGTAATTGCTTTGGTTTAATTGACAAAGATATATTCTTTGTCGCATGACAAGAATGATACAATCTACAACAATCCTTTGTTCTCGGAATCTGTGCTCTAAATTTTATTAAATTTAAAATAACACCAATTTTTTTCGAATTCATTTTTGATTCTTGTAAGATTGAAAACATGAGCAGAGGATAAGAAACATTAATCGATGTTTTTGTGACCCGGTGTAAAGACAGCATTCGAAGTACAGAAATTCGAACTCCTCGGATATATTATAGATAGATAGGACAGCTTTTAATTGAAATTAATTATTTCCTATAGGCATGTTTTACTCTGAAGAAAAATATTTCTGTTTACTTAAATTAATTAAAAAGTTATAGGTTAACTAGAATTTCAGCGATTTCAGCTGACATTGACAGATTTTTCGTGTATTGCGCATAGTACTGCGCATGACAAGTGTCATTGGTGTCATTTAAAGAACAGACGGCGCTACAGTCGCTGTCTTGTCTGAAACATGTCTGACAGCTTGTCACTTTGCTTTTGAGAAATTAGAGCTTATGGTTTAAAATACTCGTTGAATTTTATTAAATTACGTTAAGATATTAAGTGAAATTTAGTACTAGAATTTACTAAGATCCGGTTGTCTTTGGTAGTAGACAACAGTGGAAAGAAACGTATACTGGTCTGCAAATTAATTTGATTTGAAACACAAGGGTTATGAGGCTAAAGTGTCTAGCCTTTACAGAATTAGCATATTTTTTTAATGTTAGTGAATTAATTCCCAAAATTCATTATGGCTAGTAAATGTAAGGTATGTACAAATTCCTAAATATTTTTCTAATCTATTCTAACTTTGGCTTTCTTGTATTATTAGAATGCAAAGTAGTTACAAAATTTGTCTTGCGTGTAAAAAAAGGAATGTAAAAATTGTTTATTTTATTATGTTTTCAAGGAAAGTTTTGTATTATTTCAAAACTTAGTAACACATGTCTTAGTTTTCTAATGAAGTTTGGCTGTAAAGGCAAACATAAATGCTTTTTTAACTTTTCAATATGTGTGCGATATTTGCAGTGATTGATGAGGAGAATTTATTACATATTTTACATAACAAAGAGAAGATATCTTCTGTGACGCATATCTTTTGCAAATACAAATACTTGTAGGAGTTAACAAGAAACTTTTAAGGCGCAAACATGAAAGCAATAAAGATTAGATAACCGTGAACACTTAAATGAATTTTTTCGCCGATTATCTCACTTTTTTTTTATTGCCACAGGTTTTAAGCATATCGAGATCTTTTCTAACAAAAATAAAGTCTTCCTGCTTGATTTTATTAATGTTTACCAGAAACTTTACTGCAACAGTAACTTTTTCAGTAATTTAATTGCTTATAGCACATTACTTCTTACCTTTGATTTAATACCAATTCAACGTAACAATGAAATTAATCTTTTTTTATTTTCAGGAGTGTGGATGTTTGTGCACTCGTTGTATTCAGAATGATAGGAGACATAGTGACATGCATCTGCATGCGGAGATAGAAAATTTGCGACAACGTCTTATGGAAAAAGATAGTCACATCGTAACAATGGAAACTCATTTTTTGAACGAGGCTGATAAATTTCCAAATGGAGAACTGGCTTCTATGAAAGACGAGATGTTAATTTGGCAAGATAAATACACTAGGCTCTATGAGGCTCACAAAAGAGTTCAGAAAGTGAATCAGAATCTGGAGGATAAACTTTTGAGAATCGTTGATAAATGTGAGACTGAGAAAGGTGCCTTTACAAAGGACATAGCAACTCTATCCCATAGATTAGCAGATGCCAACTACACCATTCATCGCTTAACTCAAGATAATGTGAGTTTGAAACTAACTTTTGGTTCATAAGAATATCATAATCCATTATTTTGTAATTAATAGTTAAACTAATCGAGCTTTTATTACAGGAAAAATATAGGAATGATGTAAACTTAGCCATTCAACTGTTGCAATGCAAACCATCCAATTTTATAGGTCATAAATACGAATCGGTGAGTAATTTATCTGAAGTCTTTTTCTTTCGAATTTCCTTAGATAAAATAAGAATGATTAATTGTACAT
Organism: Synergus umbraculus; assembly: GCA_900474325.1. NCBI lineage: Eukaryota > Metazoa > Arthropoda > Insecta > Hymenoptera > Cynipidae > Synergus > Synergus umbraculus. The sequence goes on along the minus strand of UCOK01018068.1, from coordinate 97,058 downwards.
ATAGTTTTCATAGACTGTTAAAATTTAAAAAGTTAATATTTAAAAGTCGTATTCAACTTTTTTCCAGTTACCTCCTGAAGTGCAAGCGAAGGTGAGAACCTACATCGCCCAAAAGGGTCCCTCTAACGAATCTAAATCAAGCGACGTAAAAAGCATAACTGTTCCCATATCGACGTTTCCACCAACAGCGATGGTTTACAATGTGTCTCGGACGAGTGTCCCACAAAATGCAGATCCAACCCATGATGATCCGAAACCTCCAGTTGATGTTGTTTCCGCAGCGATCATGGCGAAAGTTCTCGAGGATCGAGAAAAAGAGAGAATTTTTGCCAGACATTGTGAGACCTGTTCTTGTCACAGAAGCGTCTTAAAAGTCGATTCTGAAGTACAAACAATGAACACTTCGGAAACCTCCACTTGCAATGAGTGCCAAAACAGGCATGACACTTCAAGAGGCAATGATTTTGAACAAGACGGAGATACAGTCAACGATAGAAAAGATCACTTCAAATATGACCGAGCGGCAAAACAGTATAAACAAATTAGAGATTCCTACTCCCATTCTATTTTTTCCGATGTAAATGACTATTCCAAAACAGTTAGTAAAGTAAGGACACAAAACAGTGATAGTAGCGTGAGACACTCAATTTATCAGTGTGTGAACGAGGTAGCAGAGAACAAAAATAATCAAAAATCAGACGGTTTTAAGACATCAAGTCGTCCAATTGGATCGAGAAGCTATTCGAGTTTCAGAAACGTAACCAAGCACCAAAATTCTCTAAACTCGCAAAATATAACCGCTGAGACAAAGCTTCTGTCTCCGGAAAATTTCGAAGGTAAGCAGGAGGATAATGTTGACTCTGTGAATGGATTTAAGAAATTTAATCACTGGAGCGATGCGGAAAAAGTTTCGATGAAAGGACGAGCCGCTCAGGTTGACATTATTAATGACAGGCTTTGGAAGAGCAGCTGGACGACTTCCGAGCCTCAGTATTTTCGGGAACCTGGAGTGGATCGTCGAATTCGATCCGGGAAAGACACGCAAATAGATGTGATCAATGAGAGAGTCTGGAAAAATAACGGTAAATTGAAAACGAAGGAAGCTAAGCCGACACAACTAACTCTGATAGAAGTTGCAAGTACTGATGAATCGATGAACAACAGCGAAACAAGGCTTGCTGAAAGCACAGTTAGTCCCAGTTTCAGCAGTGACAGTGTCATTTTTTCGACCTCTGATCCCTCAAGCATTTCAAGTGATGTGACGCAGTCAACTAGCAAAGGTCCTTCTAAACAGGAAAAGAAAAGTTGCAATACTGATTTGAAGGCCACCAAACAAGACAGACCTTTTGGGCCTAGAAACTGTGTGATGAAAGTCTCAGGAAAGTCAAACAATATTCTTTTAGATAATGTTGGAAATTACCAAACGCTTCTTTACGCAAACACGGTTGGGACTCCGAACACTGCTATGGTTCACGCTACAAGTTCTTGTAGATCTGGAAGAACTGCATCTACTAGTAGTGAAGAAAATTCCTCGATTTTGTCGCCCGATAATGTCCAACTTCAGAGAGTCGCCGAATGGGTGAAATCTTCAGTTCAACCTGATAAATCTTCCGTTCCATTCGATAAACCTTCTCTTGATTTTGATAAATCTTCAAGTTCGGAAATGAAGATTAATGATGTTACACATTTCGATAAAGTTCCACGGGACGAGGAGGTGGAAATTAAGACGAAGAATCTCGTTGATGAGTCCAAGTCTTCCGAAAGTTTGAAGAAGAAAGAAAAAGATCTCATAACATTCGACCCGAGCAGCGATGAAGAGAAAGATTTGAATGTTGTGGATATGTCGAAGGCGGATTCTAGTCCCGAAATTGATTACGAGGTCAAGATCACAAAAGAGATGGAAGAAACCTATTTAAAATTAACTGCAAGTTTAGATCCTGTTGCTTTAAGGCTGTCTAGCTTGTCTGGTCCTGATTTGACGATCGAGAAATATAGGAAAGATCATAAACGTCTTCAGGTTCAAAAAGTTCCAGCAAAGTCAGGGTCGACAACGTAATATTACATCATAATTGTAGATGGTGTTTTATCAGTTCCTTAAAAAACGAAGTTTTATTTCGTTGTATCGAGGTGACTAAGAAATTGTTTTTTCTTCTAGGGTGAGTTGAAGAGATTTTTTTTGATCTGTTAAATTATTTGAATTAAATTTTGTGTCATTCTGTTTCTAACTATTTTTGTTCAAGATTAGAAAATTTTCTAATTATTTCGAACTATTTCCCAAACATTTTATTAATGACTTACTCTTAATTTCCCATTTACTGCAGTTTTTTTCGGAATTAAATTAGCTTCATCTAGCTTCACTTGAACTTGTTTGTGATTATTCAGGTTACTTTATTCCAGTTCGCATTTGTTGATCAAATTTGAAAATGGTCTTTTTTGAATAAAGTAGGTATTGCAAGATTGGATTAAATTTCTGCAATGCTCGTGACAATATTAGAAGCAAGCCATATGTAATAAAATGAAAATAGACTGTATCAAGTTATTTGAGAACTCTCAATATTATTAAAAATATTCTTCTGTCGTTAATTGATATTTATGTTTACTAGAGATATTAAAAGTTTTGCTGTTTTTGATAACCGTCAAATGATATAATTAGACATTTTTATCTTACCAATTTTGATTTCTCTTCTTTGATTCAGTTTTGATTTACCGCTTTCACTTTTCAAACGAAGTCTTGTGCACACTAGAAATCAGTATTAAATGAATGTGCTCAGAAAACACGTAATGACAATATTTTTTTCTATTACTGAACTTTTCATAACATTTCTCTATGTTTTAAACATTTTATAGACTTAGGGAATCTTTTTAAATTGCAATTTTATATGTCTTTTGTGATAAAAAAAAATCATTTTTGACGAGGAGAATTTTGTTTACGATGAATAACTCATTTTATTGAGTTTTTATTCAAGCGAATCTATTTTTTACGAATGTATCTTTAACATGTGTAATTCTTAATTTCTATCGGATTAGGAATATAATCTACGTGTTGAGAATCATAATAGAGGCCTATTGTACTATTAGCTAAAAAAAAGACTTGGACAAAAAGAAATATTCCAAAATGCGAAACGTTTTTTCGGGGCAATAAAGAAAGAGAAAGAATGAAGTATTGTTCTATTATGTAGAATTTTGTGAATGAAGAAAAATTGATTATTATTCAAAGTAAGAAAATTATGAGAAATTCAGCTTTCAGTTTAAATATTATCAATTGTAGCTGTGTGCCAAAATATTTTTTTCGGGTTATATCATTTATAAAAACGTTTATTATGTAAAATAAATCAGAGAAATAAAGTATTTGAAATTAGTTAAATAGCGATTAAAATGTAAACGAATAGAAAACCAAAGCTTGACCAAAGTCAATTTTGAAGTAGTAAATATGATTTTTTAATAGTGATTAACACAATCATAGAACTATTTACTTTTTCAAAAACTTTATTTACAATTATCGAATTTGTTGTCAAACAATTCTTTATAAAGCTTAATATTTAACTGGGATAAATATTAAATATTACATATATTTATTTATCTGGAAACTACGATATAAATTTTAAATGCAAATAGGAAATTTCTTTAAAAGAAAAAAAAACATGGAATGGTCTTATTGTCTTTCCTTGGTATTAAATAATAGCAACCTGTTTGATCAAAATACAACAAATATTGTATAATAATACTTTTTTTAGAAAGTATAAAAACTAGGACTATTGATGGGAAGTTAACTTTATTTGTTCTACGAATAATAAAAAGGATTAGGAGTGATCCATAAACAGAAAACTCCATAGTGTAAATATTTAGAAGTAGTTATATGTTATTATAATACATTTCTTGCCTTTTATATTTTACTTTTTCTAATTTAAACACTTTTAATCATTTGGAACAATAATTTATTGTGCTAATGTAAAGTTTCTTTTTCATAATTTTTCGTTGCACATATTTAAAAATAATTTAGTCACTTTCGATAGAGTTTATTGTTGATTTTGAGGTGACTATAATTATTTTGGGTGTACTTCCGAAAGTTCGTTATCTCCGATTTGTTGAGGCTACGCATACTTACATATTTATTTATATATTATTTTGAAAATAATTAATCTGAGGAAAAAATGTTTAAAAAAAAGTTGTAGGATTAGAAAAAATACGTTTATAATCTCTGATACAATTTTTCCTCTAAAAGCATTATTTTTCAATAAAAATTATATTAAGAGTAGAGTAAAAAACTGGAATAATTAAGGCAGTGGGTTTGTCCTTTTAATCAATCACAGAGGTGCATTAAGCCAATAAAATCGGAGGTTACTCACTTCCGGAAGTTTATCCATTGTTTTAATTGAACTACCCATCTCTAGTTTCACATAAATATACCCAGACGAATAATAGCTTTGACATGATCAAACTGTATCTTAAGTGTTAATATCTTCGCCGTTGTAATATATATACATGTATATTATATTATATATAAAATAATTGATATAGAATTAGGAAAAGTAGTTTTCTTAGTTATAGATTATAAAACAGTATGTGTATTGATGTATTATATACATTCAGTAGACCATTCGAGCACACTATGGTTTACATATTCTACGTGTATATATATATTGAAATGTGTAAAATATACGCATTTAAAGTGAGAAAAGGCTCTCTACTTTATCTGATTTGAATTTCCTATTTGACTTTCAAATTGGATATAAATACTCGTCAGAAGTGGGTTTCAATTAAAGATGATTTAATTTTGGCCATGGGAATAAAGTAGAATTAGAATTAAAAAATCAAGACTGAATTGGGATCGAAAAATGGCCCTACATTATTGGCATAATAAATTTTTTCAAAGATAAATTATTACATTTAATTATGATATTATTAAATGTCGAAATTTTGTAAAATTTGTTTGTTGTACTTAATGAATTAGGTGAAAATTCGATACAGTATTGTGTTTAAACTTGAATAACAGATTGGTTCGTTATAGATGCAACTGTATACCTACAAGGAAGAAGCCCAGCCCAGTTCTGTTCAATCAGGCTAATGTTTCCATAATTTGGTGCTAGCCTTCGATGGCTTAATGAATGAATGGCCTCGTCTTCAGTGCTTCGGCGATATAACATCCAGAATCGGTTTCCCCAAGCGCACGAAAACCTTAAGTGTTCAATCTTGATTCAAAGCTTTGTTCAATATTTTCAGATTAGTCTTGTGAGTATGATTGTTTTTTTACATTTAAAGTTTCTATATACAGGATTTTGTGTAGAGACTTTGGGTTAGCTTTATGCTATTTTATAGTTTATTTAACAGATTTTAGAAACTTCCCAAGGATTTCGAAGGATTATGTAGAATTTCCAGGCATTCTTTGAGATTCTTTGGGTTCTCTAACGATTTCAAGAGATTTTCAATAAATTAAAAAGATTTTTAGAGGTTTCTAGGAATTCAAAGCTATTACAAGAGATTTAAAAAATATTAAATTAAATTTTAAAGGATTTTAATGTTCCTCATGGAATTTTTATGATTTTAAAAAGATTATGTATAATTTTACAAAATTTAAAGAGATTTTTACATATTTTATGGGCGTTGGAACTCAAGTGTTAAGCTCAAAATTCTATTCTTCATTTTACTTAACGAAAATTATAGATAAATATTTTTTCGCTCTGTAGCGCTAATTTTTTTTCAAATATAAGACTGCATACAGAGCAAAAAAATATTTAACTTCGATGCTTTTTGCATAAAACGAAGAATTCAAAATCTAACGTCAAAACTAAATATTTTCATTTTATTTAAAAAGTATTTGAATTTGATACTTTTTCGCTCTGTACGCATAATTCTAGTTAAAAATTGATTAATTCTACAGAAGGAAAACATTCCAAATTTAATATTTGTTGAGTAAAATGAAGAAATCGAATTTTTAGATTAGAGCTTGACTCAACACCCTTAAAGGATTTAAAAGTTCTTCATGAAATTATAAAAGCTTTTAAGAAACTTGAAAGAGTTTTCAGAAATTTTAAGGGATTATAAATATTCTCGTGGAATTTTGAAATATATCAAGAGATTTTTAGGAATTTGAAAGCAATTAGTAAAAAGTCAGGGAAAAGTCAGAGAAATGAAAAAATTGAATCTTATGGCCAGCTTGATACATGTTCCCATAAAATTAAAGCTGTTTTGCAATTTTAAGCACAGGAAGATAACGAAGTCTGAATATATACTTTTAGGGAGGCCTAAATTAAATATATTATAAATAGATTCATGATTGCTTCCTCGAAACCTTCTTTTTGCACAGCATGTCAGTTTGAAAAAAGAGACCAGTCATCGAGACAGGAAGTTCCTAAATTCTTCCTACACTAAAAGTGTTCTGGTGGCGGTAACAGCTCTTAAAAAAGATTTGTAAATGCACGCGCGCAAGAGGGTTGACTCTATAGTTTGCTGGTGGGGATGTTCGATGTAGAATCAAGATACGCACGTACTTTTCCTCGACCTAGATCCCATTTCGAGGTCAAGCAGGGTCACTTACGAGGACACTAATTATTTAGGCGACTTCTGCTTGTCTGACAAAAGTCAGGTGCTTTCTACTTGATCAGTGGAACAAATTCCACCCCTCTTTTCTGGCAATTAAATATTGTTCAATTTTAAGGGTGTTGGAACCAAGTGTTAAGCTCAAAATTCTATTCCTCATTTTACTCAACGAAAATTATAGATAAATATTTTTCCGCTCTGTAGCGCTAATCTTTTCTTAATTATAAGACTGTGTACAGAGCAAAAAAATATTTAATTTCGATACTTCTTGCATAAAACGAAGAAATCAAAATTTGACTTAAAAATTGAATATTTTCATTTTATTTAAAAAATAATTGAATTAGATATTTTATCGCTCTGTACGCATAATTCTAGTTAAAAATTGATTAATTATACAAAGGGAAAAAATTCTAAACTTAATATTTGTTGAGTAAAATGAAGACATCGAATTTTTAGATTCGAACTTGGTTCCAACACTTTTAAGGGCTTGAAATCTGCAATATCAAAATTGTAGCTTGGACATTTTTTAAAGAGATTTGAGCGGCTACCCTTTTAAATCTAAAAAAGAGCAAACGCAAGAGAAAAATTTTAGAATTAGAATATGAGTCATGAAATTATTTTCTTATTTGAAGTCCTCTTCCATGGGAAAAAAAAATGTCAAGATTACTAATCGAAATTAAGTTTCAGGAAATTATTGCATACCTACGCAATTTTTCTTTCCTTATTTCAGAGAAGATATACATATATAGTTCACAGGAGAGCCTGTAATTTTGATGCAGTCCTATTATTTTCACAGAAATTGCTGTACTTTTCTTCGTGCATGCTTACAGGTCATAGGTAGTTATAGGAGAGATATACAACAAAATTCTTATCTGGGATTAAGAGTGATTAAATTATATAACTAAATTAAGCAATTTCAGATTTTTTAAAATTTTCAAGAAATATTTCAAAAGGAAGTTTTCTTATTAATTATTTATTTAGTTTATTTTATTATTAAAAGATATATAATGACATGAGTGTACTTAACATTAAAACTAGATTTTGAGTTCATGAAAGAGAGAAAGTACAACTTATAAATCATCCTAAAAAAAACTGGTTTTAATAAATTTAAAGAAAGATAAATGATGCGATACAATTTAGGTACTCTTGCTTTATTTTCACCGTTTATATCAAATTATTGTGTCGTATAAATCTTTTTGTCAAACGCAGAAGAAAAGTGTGTCGCTCTGAGATTCTCGTTACACTTAGAAAATTCTCGACAAATGGTAGCTTTCGTAGCATCCTCATCCGTTACGATTCTTTGACATTTTATAATTTGCTTTCCACTTTCATGCATCCTGGAAGATTCTTTCTTGATAAACAAGAGAAATCTAATTTTTAACAATTTATGGAATATATTGAATTAAATACTTCATTCAAAGTGAGAGTTTTTCTTTTGCTCTTTTACGGCCAAGAGATAAATATTATTTTCTAGCTGATAAAACAGTATCCAGATAGCCATAATTATAATTGTATCATCGATTTTTTGATTCGATTATGGGATTTCTTAGTTAATTGTCCGAAAAAAATAATTTAAAAAGCAGTATAAGCTTGATTTTTTTTTTAATTAAAAAATTTCTGTAAAAAGGATGTTACCAGAGGTGTAGATATATTGGACGCGAGCGCGATTGACCACTTTCTTGCTGTGAAAAGTGGAGAGTCAGTAAGAACGCGTTCGCGCTCACGCGAAGACGTGACTGGGGGCTATTCGATCCAAGAAACGTGTATTCGCTTAGAAGGTTGTAAATGTACCTCGAGGCTTCAAATTTGTGCTTTTGCGCTTTTATTAAACTTAGGTAATGACTAAACTTAAAAAATTCAATTTTTTGGTGTTTTCTATTCTCTAAACTTGAATCGGTCAAATTTAACTGATTACCAGTCAAATTCCACTGATTTGCAGTGACTCTTTTCTCACGATTTTAATCAGTGAAAAATCTACTGGAAATCAGTGAAAAGTCACTGAAATTTTTAGTAGTTTAGTGAAGATGACTGAAAATTTCAGTGACTTTTACCTGATTAAAATCGTGAGAAAAGAGTCACTGAAAATCAGTGGAATTTTACTGATTCAGTTTTAGAGAGTTTATTAATAGAAACTTACATTTTTCTATATCTGCTTAAATTTCGGCTACATGCAACCTGTAGCAAAATCGAGGCAGAAAACGACCTCTTAATTCAAATAGTATTTTTAAAATAGTGAAAATTTGTTTTTATGTGAAAAATTGTTTTTAAGGTAAAAAGTAAATCAGAAGCTTTAAGTTAAAACATCTAAATAACTTTATATAAAGTTTTCTCAAAAGTATAATGAAATTTTTGAAAAATAAAAACTAGTGAATTAAACATGTTTTAAGTATTTTGATACATATTTAACGTTTTAGTTTAAATATTATTAGAATTGATTTGTAATTTACACGTTTAGTTAAAACCACGTGTCTTACTTGTTATTTTCTTCTTTATAGTATTTATGAATTATCTTTTAATGAGATCAAGTTTACATTGAAGAAAAATCTATAAGCTGCTAGAAAGCTTTAAAAACATTTGTTTTTACTACAATTTTTACTACCTGAAGGTTTTAATGTTATTCTTAAAAATGATTGTTTCGGGTAATAATTTTACACTCAAGGTTCAAATCGATATTTATTAGGTTTACTAAAATCTAAATTCACGATTTCTATTTTCTAAAAATTCAGTGTTTTATTATTCAAATTGCGATATTATTGCTGAATATTATTCCTTAAAAATGGTAAAAAGGACATTTATCATCTTTTTATTTCGTGGAAATGTTGAAGAGAAAAAATAGTGGCACTTGAAATTCAGTGTTAAATTAATAGATTACTATTATCAACAACATGATAATCAGTCATACTTTCTTCATTTCATAATTGGAACAATTATATTCTTAATGCTTCTGCATCTTAAGCTAACACATAATTAAAATTATTTATTTAAACTATTTATATTTAATTCTCGATTTCAAAAGATTAAATTGCTTTGACACTCTCTAAAACTGAATCAGTCAAAAGTCACTGAAATTTTCAGTCATCTTCACTAAACTACTAAAAATTTCAGTGGCTTTTCACTGATTTCCAGTAGATTTTTCACTGATTAAAATCGTGAGAAAAGAGTCACTGCAAATCAGTGGAATTTGACTGGTAATCAGTTAAATTTCACTGATTCAAGTTTAGAGAGCATTTAAATAATTGTTGAAACTTCCGAAATTAAAAATTCAAGTTTAAAAGGAGTTTTCTATTTTAAGACAAAAAAATGGATTTATGCACTTAATTTAAAAATCTGCATATCATGTCTTGTGAGGATGCAATTAGCAAACAGATCGCGTTTGTTTCGCTGAGAATAGCCTAATATCTACTTATGTTAGTGCAGAAAACGCAAAACACGTTTCCACCTTTCTATTGATCTTCTACGTTCTGGTTAAAATACATGAGGGCAAATTAAAAAAAAATTATAGGTTTTTTTTTTGGACTTGCATCATTTTCTTAGGAAGAAGAAATTATACAATTGGTTGGAAAGTAATGCTAGTGAGCCATTTGTTCCTGGTAATAGATTTCTGTTAAAAGAGTACTATAATACTGTAGTTCTATAGTTATAGTTTAATTAGACAGAGTTTCTTTTCTCATCTACACTAATTGATAAACTATGTAGTATTAGGTAAGTAAAAGCCGACTTTATTGCATTTCTTGGTAATTCAACCAGACAGCATTAAAAATTATATGCTGTAACTCTATCATCAATTTTAATTAATCAGCTCATCAATTCAACACAGAAAAAAAGTCTTAAGGGTGTTGAGTCAAGTTCTAATCTAAAAATTAAGATTCTTTAAAATCATTTTTAAAATGTTAAAATTACATGCAATTTTTACAAACATTTTTAAAATTTCACGAAAAATTTTTAAATCCCTTAAAATATGTAAAAAATTTTCACAATTTTTGAAAATTTATCACTGGGTTATTATATATTATTTATCTATATAATACTTTTACTCTTTTTAAGAATAAACTAAGGCAGGGTGGCCACAAGATTCAATTTTTTAAATTCCCTGCAATTTCCCTGACTTTTCCCTAACTTTCAGACACTTTCACTTTAAATCTTTCGAAATTTAAAATCACTTCACAACATTTAATATTCGTAAAAATCTCTCAAATTTACAACTTTTGAAATCTCTTGAAATTCCTAAAAACATCTCTAAATATCTTAAAATTCCATGAAATCCTTTACAATTATTATACAAAATCTTTTACAAATCATAAAAATCTAGAGACATTCTGTAAAAGTCCCTAATGTGAAATAAAATCTTTGAAGAAAAACTCTTGCAATAAAAGATCTCACAAAATTTTTTAAAAATCAATAATACATTCTCTGATAAGAATGTAAAAATTACTTGAAATTTTTTAAATTCTATGAGGACTATTAAAATTCTTTAAAATAATTTTTAAAATGTCAAAATTACATGCAATTTTTACAAACATTTTTAAAATTTCACGAAAAACGTTTAAATCCCTTAAAATACGTAAAAATCTTTCACAATTTTTGAAAAATTTTCCCCTAAAATTCTATAAAATCTTTTATAAATCATAAAAATTTTGTGACATCGTTTAGAATTCCATGAGGAACATTTAAATTCTTTAAAGTCACTTTAAAATAATAAAACTTTCTTAAAATTCTTACAAGTTTCCTAAAATCCTTTATAACTCCACGAAAGAACTTTAAAATCCCTTGAAATACGTAAAAAATCTTTTAAAATTTTCGAGAACTTTTCAAAATTCCCTAAAATTCCACAAAATCTTTCAAAATTCATAAAAAATCTTATGAAAACTTTTAAGATTCCATGAGGAACATTAAAATCCCTTAAGAGTGTTGAAGCCAAGTTCTAATCTAAAAATTCGATTTCCTCATTTTACTCAACAAATATTAAGTTTGGAATTTTTTCCCTTTGTAGAATTAATCAATTTTTAACTAGAATTATGTGTACAGATCGAGAAAATATATAATTCAAATATTTCTTAAATAAAATGAAAATATTCAATATTGAAGTCAAATTTTGAATTCTTCGTTTTATGCAAAAAGTATTAGAATTAAATATTTTTTTGCTCTGTACGCAGACTTATATTTGAATAAATATTAGCGCTACAGAGCGAAAAAATATTTATCTATAATTTTCGTTGAGTAAAATGGAGAATTTAATTTTAAGCTTAACACTTGGGTCTAAAGCCCTTAAATCAAGCCAAAAAGTCTAATTTTTGTTACAATTTAAGTCAGTTTTTGGGCTCTAAACTAAATTTAAGCCAAAATACTGACTTAAATTGTAATAAAAACTAGACTTTCTGGCTTGATTTAAGGTTTTATTTGGGTTTTCTAATGATTTCAAGAGATTTTCAATAATTTAAAAAGATTTTAAGAGGTTTCTAGGAATTTAAAGGTATTACAAGAGATTTTAAAAATATTCAAAATATTAAATTAAATTTTAAGGATTTCATGAAATTTTTATGATTTTATGATTTTTATGACCCAAGTGTTAAGCTCAAAATTCTATTCTTCATTTTACTCAACGAAAATTATAGATAAATATTTTTTTGCTCTGTAGCGCTAATTTTTTTTTCAAATATAAGACTGCATACAGAGCAACAAAATAGTTAATTTCGTTGCTTTTTGCATAAAACGAAGAATTCAAAATCTAACGTCAAAATTACATATTTTCATTTTATATCAAAAATAATTGAATTTGATACCTTTTCGCTCTGTACGCATAATTCTAGTTAAAAATTGATTAATTCTACAAAGGGAAAAAATTCAAAATTTGATATTTGTTGAGTAAAATGAAGAAATCGAATTTTTAGATTCGAACTTGGCTCCAACACCCTTAAGACTTTTTTTTTCTGTGAATGCCCAGTGAAGCAGATCTAAAGTTCAGAATAGTCTCTAAAATATTTTTTATGAAATTTCCCTAATTTTCTTCTTGATTGAGAGTTGACATGTTTAGAATTTATATTCAAATAGAAAAGTCAAGGGTATCGCAATTTAATTTTGATATTATGCTTTTGTAATGTCTTTTCTTCGAATTAGTTTGAATCATGCATCGATTTTTATGTGGGAAGTTTAAGTTTGTCATTGAATGTGGTATAAGAAGGCGTTTTTTTATCTTTATAGGTCGATCTTGTGTTCAGCTAATTTTATTGAATAAAATACTTTTTTCTGGACACTTTTATAAAGATTTGTTGACAGAAAGTATAAAAGTTGATAGAAGAGTATAAAACTTAATAGAAAAGTATAAAAGATTCAATTTGTAACGAGCAGATGTGAATGGTTGATTACAAATTGATGTAATGTGCACCAAAAATAGAACACATGTTTTCCGAGTCTATAAATGTTGGTCAGGAGTTATTGGTACTAGTAATTAAAATTTGGAACCATCTAGTGGACATTGTCCGTGAATTTGGAGGTCTAATGATAATTGGTGTTGCAAGTTTATGTCGTGCAATTCAACGGATGATTCGTGTCAAACAGCAGTTGTAAATCTTTTACGAGGCCATTTCTAGGTCTACATCAATCACCCAACCACGTACCACAGCTTTAATGTCTCATCTGAATTAAACCAATGATAAAATTGACAATGATACATCCACTACATTGAAATTAATTACACCTTAACTTTTATTTTTGAAAATCGGGTTTCAGAATTGAAAATTGAATGTGAAATATCATGAAATATGAATTGGACCAAATCTTCTTATTCTTTTTGATAACCTTCGCTTTGGTAATGAAAGATACGAAAGGTTATCGATGCGCAAAAATAAGACGTAATTGATATTTAAAAATAGTAGGAAGAAAAGGAATAAAAGAGATAATAACCGGATTTTTATGCCAGGTAAAAACACATGAGCGTAAATCGAACGCAGTTTCGTGTTAAATTACATGGTTTGGAAGCGTTTGGAAGAGGAATTTCCTTCATGCTCTCCTCACCTAATTACGTGCGATTCATGACCAACATGACCGATATGATGGGCAGAAATTACTTCCTTATATGACAATTTGCTGTTTAAACGTGTTTTATGGACTAACGCTTCTATAATTGACAACGGTACATTGCATTTATTATTGTGCAGAGTAATATGGTCGATTTGAAGGCATCATAACTGTTTCTTCTTTATTTTCTTATATTTCTTTTTATTATATCTGATTCTGTATATGATGTACCATTATATTATTTTATTAATATAATTATATATAATTGCATTATAATTATATTATTGTATTAATACAATATTTGAAATGAACTTCAATTTCTTCTGAAATTTAACGAATGGAGTGAGATAATGAAAGCAGTAGAATGACGATAACGTTTCTTTGTTTTCAGAAAAGTGAGGAATGCAATAATACGTGGGACATTGAAAAATGGAAAATGTAGTGCACATTGCACCGTAACATCCTAGGAGGTGGTGTGAGTACGATGCTCCCGCGTATGAGAGCGTGAATATCATGTGTTATTCCCATGGGAAGGATAGCGGTGAGCACAACGGGAGTGAGTAATTATTTCAAAGACAATCATCATAGAAATTGACTTATTGACTAAATTTCAGGGTGTCTACTATATACCGGGAAAAAACTACTACAGTGTGGCCACAAGATTCAATTCTTCAATCTATCTGACATTTCCCTGACTCAGATAAATTTCCATGACATACAAAAATTAAAAACGGAAGTCTCTTAAAATTCATTGAAATTTCTTGAAATTCCTGGAAATATCTTAAAATTCCACGAAATTCCTTCAAATTTATTAATATTTCATGAAATCCCTTCCATTTTCACTAATCTTTTTAAAATTCCTCAAAATTATTTGACATACTTTAAATTCCTCGAAAAACTTCAAAATCTTTTCAAATTCCTAAAAACCTCTTAAAATTTCTTGTAATCCTTCAAAATTCTAAAAAATATTTTCAGAATCTCTTGAAATATTTTTACATTCCACGAGGAACTTTAAAATCCTTTAAAAGGCATCAAAGTCTCTTAAAATTATTGGAAACCTATTGAAATCCCTTAAAATTCGCTGAAATTTTTTGAAATGCCTTAAAACATTCTTAAATATCTTAAAATTCCACTACAATATTTAAAATTCCATAAAATATTTAACACTTATCTTACAAATCTTTTAAAAATCATAAAAATCTCGTGAAGTTTTTTAAAATCCCCTAAACTGCATTAAAATCTCTAAGAACCAACTCTTCAAATAAAAAATCTCAAAAAATCTTTTAAAATCCAAAAATGACTTGAAATTTTTTAAAATTAGATGAAAATTATTAAAATTTCTTAAAATTATTTTTAAAAAGTCAAAATTACTTTAAATTTTTACAAGCTTCTTAAAATCTTTTAGAATTCCACGAAAAACTTTCAAATTCCTTAAAATACGGAAAAATATCTTAAAATTCCTTAAATTTCTACAAGATCTTTTAAAAATCATAAAAATCTCGTGAAATTTGTTTAAATTCCCTAAAGTGCATTAAAATCTCTAAAAACCAACTCTTCAAATAAAAAATCTCACAAAATCTTTTAAAATCCAAAAATGACTTGAAATTTTTTAAAATTAGATGAAAATTATTAAAATTTCTTAAAATTATTTTTAAAAAGTCAAAATTACTTTAAATTTTTACAAGCTTCTTAAAATCTTTTAGAATTCCACGAAAAACTTTCAAATTCCTTAAAATACGGAAAAATATCTTAAAATTATTTGAAACCTATTGAAATCTCTTACCTATACTGAAATTCCTAAAAACATCTTTAAATATCTTAAAATTCCTCCATAATATTTAAAATTTAATGAAATCCTTAACACTTATCTTACAAATCTTTTAAAATTCATAAAAATCTCGTGAAATTTGTTTAAATACCCTAAAGTGCATTAAAATTTACTTATTGACTAAACTTCAGGGTGTCTACTACCGGGAAAAATCGGGAATACCCCTGGAATTTTGTATACCGGGAAAAAACCGGGAATACGCTTGGAATTTGTTTTTAATCCTGGAATTTTTTTCAAGAACCTACTTTTATAAACTATTTTTGTTTTCTGTCATAGCAAATAATGTCTACCAAAGAAATAAGTTAATACGCTTCAGTTATTGTTTCATATTTTATAATTTGATTGAGTAACTCAGTTGCTCAAAATTAAGTCTGATTAGTAGTTGAGTAAATACTTGCAGTTTTACACATATAACTTTTATAATTTATTTAACAAATTTTAGAAACTATCCAAAGATTTCGAAGGATTATAAATAATTTCCAAGTATTCTCTGAGATTCTCTAGGTTTTTAATGATTTCAAGACATTTTCAATAATTATAAAGGATTTTAAGAGATTTTTAAGGAAGATTAGGGAATTCAATGAATTTGTAAGGAATTCTAAGGAATTTAAAAGGACTTTAAAAAGCTTGTAAAAATTTTAAGAAATTTTGATTTTTCAAAGTGATTTTAAGAGATTTTAATGTTCCTCATGGAATATTAACTGTTTTCATGAGATTTTTTATGAATTTTCAAAGATTTTGTGGAATTTTAGGGGAAAATTTTTTAAAAATTGTGAAAGATTTTTACGTATTTTAAAGGATTTTAAAGTTTTTCGTGAAATTTTAAAAATGTTTGTAAAAATTGCATGTAATTTTGACATTTTAAAAATTATTTTAAGGAATTTTAATAGTCCTCATAGAATTAAAAAAATTTCAAGTAATTTTTACATTCTCATCAGAGAATGTATTATTGATTTTTAAAAGATTTTGTGAGATCTTTTATTTCAAAAGTTTTTCTTTAGAGATTTTAATGCACATTAGGGAATTTTACAGAATGTCACTAGATTTTTATGATTTGTAAAAAATTTTGTATAATAATTGTAAAGGATTTCATGGAATTTTAAGATATTTAAAGATGTTTTCAGGAATTTCAAGAAATTTCAATGAACTTTAAGGTTGTTGGAGCCAAGTTTTAATCTAAAACTTCGATTTCTCCATTTTACTCAACAAATATTAAATTTGAAATTTTTTTCCTCTGTGGAATTAATCAATTTTTAACTAGAATTATGCGGACAGAACCAAAACATATTTAATTCAAATAGTTTTTAAGTAAAATGAAAATATTCAATTTTAACGTTAGATTTTGAATTCTTCGTTTTATGAAGAAAGCATAGAAATTGAATATTTTTTTCTCTCTGTATGCACTCTTATATTTGAAAAAAGATTAGCGCTACAGAGCGAAAAAATATTTATCTATAATTTTCGTTGAGTAAGATGGAGAATGGAGTTTTGAATTTGACATTTGGGTCCAACGCCCTTAAGAGATTTCAAAAGTTGTAAATTTGAGAGATTTTTACGAATATTAAATGTTGTTAAGTTATTTTTAAATTTCATTGAAAGTGTCTGAAAGTTAGGGAAAAGTCAGGGAAATTTCAGGGAATTTAAAAAATTGAATCTTGTGGCCACCCTGGCTTAGTTTATTCTTAAAAATAGTAAAAGTATTATATAGATAAATAATATATAATAACCCAGTGGGCAAAAAGACATTGTCATCCTGAAGATGTCCTAAAGACATCCTTATGACGTCTATAACAGTCCAATGATGTCCTAAAGACGTCTCACGTCCAAAAGACGTCTTTTTGACATTATTTTGACTGACATGTCATGGACGTCCTAAGGATATCAATGTGTTTTTACTCACTGGGAAACTCTACAATATGTTTTATTTGTTGATTTAATATGTTAACTTCATAATAGTAAATGTATGATGTAGCATTAAGGATGTTGAGTCAAGTTTTAATCTAAAAATTCGATTTCTTCATTTTACTCAACAAATATTAAATTTGGAATGTTTTCCTTCTGTAGAATTAAACAATATTTAACTATAATTATGCGTATAGAGCGAGAAAATAGCTATTTGAAATACTTTTTAAGAAAAATGAAAATATTGAATTTTTAAGTGAGATTTTGAATTCTTCGCTTTATGGAAAAAGTATTGAAATTAAATATTTTTTCTCTCTGTACGCAGACTTATATTTGAATAAAGATTAGCGCTACAGAGCGAAAAAATATTTATCTATAATTTTCGTTGAGTAAAATGGAGAATTGAATTTTGAGCTTAACACTTGGGTCCAACGCCCTTAAAGTGTGTTTTTACTTTCCTGGAAAATCAGGGATTTAGCCTTGAAAAACCGGGAAAACGCCTGGAATTCGAATTGGTTGAGTCAGTCGACACCCTGGACTAAACATCACGTTCAGAAAACATTCTTTTCAGTTTGATTCAGTTCTACAAAGAATGTTGCTGTATATTGCCAAGTCGAGCAATTATGTGAATTGAAATTAAATGTAAATTAATGATATTTAAGACATAATTATATTTAAAACATAATAATATTTAAAATAATAATATATCGAAATAGCGTTGATTGATGGTATAAAATACATGTTGCAGGTCTTCGAGAGACTATGAGATCAACGTGAAGGGTTCAAGGGATTAATTATGAGGCGGATCGATCCGGATAATCATGGACCTCGAACGGGCCCACCACCCTTTCGAGTCCTATCTGGAGGAGGACATTGCCTCTTATCACCCTCACCACCATCGCCACCGCCTCCCCGAGCACCTGAGCCTTACAAGGTCGGACCATCAGCCTCTTCATATACCCGAGCTCATCGTAAATCGAGTTTCGTGATTATTGCGGAAACTCGACCAATTACTCCCGATTCTAGGAGCCCTTCTCCTCCCAGTTTAGCCACAGGTCGAGTTTCTCCCTTCCGGGGTCGAGGATTTAAAGGACCTTTACCACATGCACAGTCCAGGCCACAAAGTCCTGATAATTTTCAGCGAAGAAGAAGAAGCAGCGGCAGATTAGATAGAAGAGGTAATCATTTTATTGATTTTACGTATTATATTATACTTGAACTTGAAATTAAATTCTAATCAATTCTGATTTCAGTTTCAGTATCCCAGCAGAATAGTCCGAAGCGAAGTCTGATTCCCCAGCCGACTCGAAGTCGTTCGATATCACTGACGAAAGTAAATGAAAGAAAAGCGTCCCCCAAATTCGGCAGAAGAGCAAATTCGAAAAATAATCTAGCAGTTCCAAACAATGGAGCTTTGAGTCGTAGACCGTCTTTAAAACGTCCAGGGCTGCCACCAATTCAAGGAACACCAACGAAACCTGCCGAGAAGCCCTCTCTTAAACCTCGTCCTCCTCAAACTCAAAGTTTGAAACCTTCACCGCAAAAAGCGAGGAGGAATTCTTTGCTACAGCCGCCAAAAATTGTTTCTAAACCGAAGAAATCGTCAGATCAGCAGAAATCTTCCAGCACTGAAGGTCTTTCTTCTCCGTCTAAAATTCCTCTACGACGTGGTTCCATACCTAATAATAAATCTGCCTCGTCTCAATCCTTGTCCTCCAGCAAACAAGGAGGTGTTCCTCCTTCTTCCAAGTTAGCAAAGTCCCTCGAGAAAGTTGGGGATAAAAGTAACAAAAAAACTATTCAGAAGCCAGTTAAAAAATCGGAAGGAAAAAGTGTCAACAATACGAGCCTTCAAGTTCCTAAGAGTAAACGTTCGGATAAAGGGGTCAAGATGACGGATGGTAACTCTTGCTCGAATATTATTGAGGAAGCTGCCAAGATTTTGGAAGATGATTTGGGATTGGCGAATTTGTTGAAACAATCTTCTGGGGCAACTGGAACAAAGAGTGTTGTTAATACGACCACCGCCACTGCTGTTCAACCTTTGCAAATTGATGCGACTGCCATAAGTTCAGAGAAGGAGACTGTTGCCAAAATTGGGGGGAATGGAAATCAGAAGAAAGGGGATCTTCTAGCCAAAAAGGAAGCAAGTAATCATCCAAATGGGAAGGAGAAGAGCAAAGGTGTTGAATCTTCTTCGGATGCTAAGAATGGTGATCAGAAGACTGTTCAGGGTATGAGATTTTGTATTTAGTTATTTTTGTTTTTCAAATATTTTATTCTTAGCACCAGTTTTTGAATTTCTTATGGAACTACTACAGGGTGGCCACAAGATTAATTTTTTTCAATCTATCTGACATTTCCCTGACTCAGATAAATTTCCATGACATACAAAAATTAAAAACGGAAGTCTCTTAAAATTCATAGAAATTTCTTTAAATTCCTGGAAACATCTTAAAATTTCACGAAATCCCTTCAAATTTATTAATATGTCATGGAATCCCTTCAATTTTCACTAATCTCTTTTCAATTCCTCAAAATCATTTGAAATATTTTAAATTCCACGAAAAACTTTAAAATCTTTTAAAATTGCTAAAAGTCTCCTAAAATTTCTTGTAATCCTTCAAAATTCTAAAAAATATTTTCAGAATCTCTTGAAATATTTTTACATTGCACGAGGAACTTTAAAATCCTTTAAAAGGCATCAAAGTCTCTTAAAATTATTGGAAACCTATTGAAATCCTTTATCTATACTGAAATCCCTTAAAACTCGCTGAAATTTTTTGAAATGCCTAAAAACATTCTTAAATATCTTAAAATTCTACTACAATATTTAAAATTCCATAAAATATTTAACACTTATCTTACAAATCTTTTAAAAATCATAAAAATCTCGTGAAGTTTTTTAAAATCCCCTAAACTGCATTAAAATCTCTAAGAACCAACTCTTGAAATAAAAAATCTTACAAAATCTTTTAAATCCCAAAAGTGACTTGAAATTTTTTAAAATTCTATGAGAAATATTAAAATTTCTTAAAATCATTTTTAAAAAGTCAAAATTACTTAAAATTTTGACAAGCTTCTTAAAATCTTTTAGAATTGCACGAAAAGCTTTCAAATCCCTTAAAATACGGAAAAATATCTTAAAATTTTTGAAAATCTCTTGAAATTCTTTAAACTTCTACAAGATCTTTTAAAAATCATAAAAATCTCGTGAAACAACTCTTGAAATAAAAAATCTCACAAAATCTTATGAAAACCAAAAATTACTTGAAATTTTTTAAAATTTTATGAGAACTGTTAATATTTCTTAAAATCATTTTTAAAAAGTCAAAATTACTTAAAATTTTTACAAGCTTCTTAAATATACTTAAATAAATCTTTTAGAATTGCACGAAAAACTTTCAAATCCCTTAAAATACGGAAAAATATCTTAAAATTCTTGAAAATCTCTTGAAATTCTTTAAATTTCTACAAGATCTTATAAAAATTATAAAAATCTCGTGAAATTTTTTAAAATCCCCTAAACTGCATTAAAATCTCTAAAAAACAACTCTTGAAATAAAAAATCTCACAAAATCTTATGAAAACCAAAAATAACTTGAAATATTTTTAAATTCTTGTTAAAATTTCTTAAAATCATTTTTAAAAAGTCAAAATTATCCTTAAATTTTTACAAGCTTCTTAAAATCCTTTAGATTTCCACGAAAAACTTTAAAATTCCTTAAAATACGTACAGATTTCTTAAAATTCTTGAAAACCTCTCAAAAGTCCTTAAACTTCTAAAAAATCTTTTATAAATCATAAAAATTTTGTGAAATTCCTTAAAATTCCATGAAGAAAATTTAAATTCCTTAAAATCACACTTTAAAATAATTAAAATTTCATAAAATTTTTACAAGCCTTTTAAAAATCCTTTTAAAAATGCTTTTAAATTCCACGAGAATATTTATAATCCCTTAAAATCACTAAAAAATCTTACAAGTTTCTTAAAATCCTTTGTAATTCAATGAAAAACTTTAAACTCCCGTAAAATACGTAAAAATATTTTAACATTTTTGAAAACTTTTAAAAATACCACAAAATCTTTTAAAAATCATAAAAATATCATGAAATCCTTTAAAATTCCATGAGGAACATTAAAATTCCTTGAATTCCCTAAACTTCCTTAAAAATCTCTTAAAATTCCTTAATTAAAATTATTGAAAATATCTTGAAATCATTAGAATCCTAGATAATCTCAAAGAACACCTGAAAATAATTTACAATCCCTCGAAATCCTTGGATATCTAAAATTTGTTAAATAAACTATAAAAGTTCTATATGTAATACGAAATAAATAACATAAGTATTTTTTCCTTCATTCCAGGTCAAGAAACCACCCAAAATTCCAAAACGCCAACAGCCAATATATTAGGCAACCCCATATCAACCACCGAAAGTAAAAGCACGACTCCAGACGATGTGGTAATAATTGATGCAAATTCCTCAGGAAATTTGTCTCAAAGTATGATTAAACACTTTGGAAAAAATGCTAAAGAATCTGCAAATGAAGCCCAGCAGTTATCCACCATGAAAGCACCATCGAATACAACTGATACTAATTCAAAATCAAAACCTAATGAAAAATCTAGTGAACCAAGTGCACAAATGAATCCTGTGGAAAATTCTAAGGAAAGGACTAAAGCAGAGATGGAAGTCGTCGCTGAGAGTAATAATCCTTCGAATAAAAAATTGGAGGGCCAGGTTCAGGGAACTGAACACCGCCAGACTGATATCAATGATAGTGAACAGAAAAGTGTCCCAACATCAACAAATGGTTCGGGCTCAGTGACTGCGAGAGTGACTGACATAGCAAACACCTCCAGTGCAAATAGTGTCGAAAAATTTCGTAAACAGGGTAGTAGTGTCTCTTTAAAATCCTCTGCTGGGAAATCCTCGGATTCACTTGGCAGTATTCGATCCACGGACACTGGAGTTAGTTTAAATACAGTTAGGGGTGTTTCTTCAGCCAGGGAAAAGGAAGGGGTGCACTTGGAAAAAAGGCCTCAGGAAATCGAAACTCTCAGTGGAAATGTCGGTCATCCAAATCGGAATGGGGAACCAAAGTAAGTTTCCTTTTTTGATTTTTTAGTATCGATGAAAAAATATCATCCATAAACTGGAGACATTCCTAAATACATGAAATCATTAAAAAATAATAATTAAAGCCTAAAGCCATATTAAACTCGGATTTTTTCGTTTTCGAATATTTTTCGTCGTGAAAATGATTGGATTGAAGTTTCAGACGTCTGGTCTGACGATTTTTTATTTTTATATATTTATTGGAATAAAAATATTTAAAAAATTAGTTTCCACAGTTTCTAAAGCCAACAATTTTTATTTATATATTGGCAGAAATTTTATACCGAGCATTGTGCGGAATTTAAAGGATTGCAAAAGATTTTAAGTAATTTTGAGGATTTTCAGGATTTCAAGGATTATTTTTCAAATCTTGAGATTTACAGAAATATTGAAGGAAATTTGAAGGGACTTTTAAAAGCTTTCAAGGAATTTTACGACATTTCATATTTCAAGAGATTTTAACGAATACCATGGAATTTTGAAATATTTCAAAAGATTTTAAGAAATTTAAAGAAGATTGTAAAAATTTAAAATAACTTTCAAATATTTTATGGGATTTAATTTGATTTCGTCTGTATTAGAATCAATTATTCCTTGAAATTCTTTAATCACGTAAAGAATGATTAAATCTCTTAAGGGTGTTGGACCCAAGTGTTAAGCTCAAAATTCCATTCTCCATTTTACTCAACGAAAATTATAGATAAATATTTTTTCGCTCTGTAGCACTAATCTTTTTTCAAATATGAGACTGCATACAGAGCAAAAAAATATCTACTTTTAATACTTTTTGCATAAAACGAGGAAATAAAAATCTGACTTCAAAATAAAAAATGTTCATTTTATTTCAAAAATATTTGAATTAAATATTTTTTCGCTCTGTACGCATAATTCTAGTTAAAAATTGATTAATTCTACAGTGGGAAAAAATTCCAAATTTTATATTTGTTGAGTAAAACGAAGAAATCGAATTTTTAGATTAGATTAAATTAAAATGTCTTGAAATCTTGCGAAAACTCTTGAATATCCTTAAATCATTTAAAACTTTTTTGAAAATCCTTTGAAGTTGCTTAAAATCTCTCGAAATCCCTTAAAATTCTTTGGAGTACCTTAGAATTAAATGAAATTCCTAATATCGTGAAATTCCTTCATTTAAAATTTCCTAAAATCCCAGGCAATTCCGGGTAAATTTCTGCTAGTAAATAAATAATAAAAAATATTTTATGGAATTTTCTTATTTTGATATTCTTAATCTAATCCTATCTTAAAAAAGTGGTGTCACGAAATGTCTCGAAAATCTCGCAATACATTGTTGTTGCAAACCTGATTGGCTTTGGAGTGACTTGAAGTTGTAAGAAGGAAAACAAAATAATCGCGATTTTGTTGGTTTATTGCTCTCGTCCTTCAAATTTTACGAAAGCTTTTGAAATACTTGTAAATTCTACAAAATCTTTAAAAAAAAACAAATTTTTTTTAAATCCCTGAATAAAATACCTTAACAAATAAACTCTTTAAAATCTTATAAAATATTTTAAAAGTCATAAAAATCTCTTGAAACCTATTCAAATTCGTGGAAACCTCTTGAAATACACCAGAATCTTTTTGATATTTTTTAAAATTCTACAATAACCCTTAAAAACCCTTTACATCCTTTAAAATCCATTAAAAGTATTTAAAATTTTGTCAGCTTCCATAAAATCCTTAAAAATGCCAATACAGTAAAAGTAAATTTAAAAGTCATTAAAATCTCTTAATTGTCCTAAAATTCTTGGAAAGTATATTAAAACATTTAAAATCCTTTGAAATTCTCAAAAACCTTTTAAAATTTTGAAATTCCTCAAAATTACACGGCGAGATTCCCTTAAAAATTTTGAAATCTTTGAAATCCTATAAAATATTTTGCAAGGCATACAAATCTCGTAAAATCTTGATAAAAGTTAATAAAACCCTTAAAAATGCCAAACTCTTCTAAAAATCATTAAAACCTCTTGAATTCTCTTTAAATTTCTGGAAATTCCATGAGAACGATTAAAATCCCTTAAAATCCTTTAAAATTCTCGAAAACCTTTTTAAATATCTTAAAATTTCACGAAAACTTTCTAAATTGCTTAAAATTCGTGAAAATCTCTTAAAATTTCCAGAAAATTCTTAGAATACTTAAAAATTTTATAATAACAGTTAAAATTCCTTTATAAATTCTTTAAAATACATTGAAATTATTAGAAATCCCATAAAGTTCCATGAAATCCTTAAAAATTTCCTAAAATCTTTTAAAAATCATAAAAAAACTTGAAATCCCTCAATAAAATTCTCTTTCAAATTTTAAAATCCTTTAGATCCTATAAAATATTTTGAGTCATAAAAAGCTCGTGAAATTCCTTAAAATTATTAGAAATTTCATAAAATTTAATAAAATCCTCTTGAATTCTCTTAAAATTCCTTAAAATATTTTTTAATTTTCTTAAAAATCTTTTGAAATTTAAACATTTTACGACAAAATTCAAAATCTCTTAAAATCCCAAAAACCTTTTGAAATATCTTAAAATTTCACGAATGCGTTAGAAATTGTTTAAAATTCATGAAAATGGTTAAAATTCTCAGAAACTTCTTGTAATTCTTGTAAGAAGTAAATTATTGTAAGAAATAAAACAAATAATCGTGCGCGTAGCGCGCGTGTTGTTTTGCTAGTAAATATAAAAAAATAAAATAAAAAAACTTTGTCAGGCTAGACGTCTGAAACTTCAACCTAATGTGAAAATGAAGACTTCCTAGAGACGAAATCGATCTGGATAATGGATGCTTATCGATCATCTTCCGTAATCTGAATTTCAAATAAGAGTCAATCGGGCAAAGAAACGTGCAAGGAAAGATATGTTTGTCAGATTGAAAAATTGTTGTTTAGAAATCTCTTTTATTACGCGAGGAATAAATAATGAAAACGGCTCTTGAATGAAGTATTGAGCGGATTTACGGATGCTTGCCAGAAAAAGATGAGCTGATTAGATTCGTTGTATATACGTCACTTCTACTCACGGTTCTGCACTAGTGAACCCATAATGTATGTTTGTTCCAGTCGTAAGCCTTTTACGTTTAATTAAATATTCCACTTCTTCGAGAAAGTTTCTTCCGTATTTCCCAATTTTTGATTTATTCTTCGAAATTAGACCTTTGTTCTTACATCACTCTAAAAGTAAAATTAAAACAGTATATTTTCTAATCATGAATCAGATCACTGAACGCAATCAGAAAGTAAATATTTCCAAATGAGTACAAAAACATTTAATTTGACTCTTAAAAAATTCGACGATTAATCTTGTTCTCCATTAGTCCTGAAATAGAATTAGAACCAAATATCAGTAAGAACAATGCAATCTTGATGATTATCACACATCACGTTCTTCTCTTTCATAAAAGTGGAACAACGCCATAAAGCTTAAGCGCATAACGAAAGTGTATTAGTTCTGGTAAAATCACCGTTGCCCATGCAATTAGGAATAACGGGAAATTTCTAGAAAATTAAAAGAACCGTTTTTATTACAGTGGAAAATTGGCTCTGCAGTTTTAACGCAACCTTTAATCATTTTTTAAAAATAATCTAAAAAGAGGGACACGAAAATTAAGATCTTGTTGATTTTGCTTTATAAACTTGAATCAGTCAAATTTAACTGATTACTAGTCAAACTCCACTGATTTGCAGTGACTCTTTTCTCATGATTTTAATCAGTGAAAAATCTACTGGAAATCAGTGAAAAGTCACTGAAATTTTTAGTAGTTTAGTGAAGATGACTGAAAATTTCAGTAACTTTTCACTGATTTTCAGTAGATTTTTCACTGATTAAAATCGTGAGAAAAGAGTCACTGAAAATCAGTGGAATTTGACTGATTCAGTTTTAGAGAGTGAAATTTGGTGGAATCTCTCTCTAAATTCATCCTATCTTAAAAAAGTGGTGTCACGAAATGTCTCGAAAATCTCGCATACATTGTTGTTGCAAACCTGATTGGTTTTTGAATGACTTGAAGTTGAAAGAAGAAAAACAAACTAATGGTGCAAAAAAATGTCAGGAAAAGCTTCGAAATACGTTAAAATTTCTTAAAACTCCTGAAAACCTCTTGAAATCCCTTAAAAATTCACAAAAACGATTAAAATAATTTTGTCATGAAATTTTAGGGAATTTTGAAAAGTTTTGAAACATTTTAAAAGATTTTTATATATATTAAGGGATTTTAAAATTTTTTGTAACATTTTAAAGGCTTTCAAAAGTCTTGTAAGAATTTTCAGTAATTTTAAAAGATTTAAGAGGTTTCTATGAATTTAAAGGGATTACAAGAGACATGTTGAGATTCCTTGTGGAATTTTAAAGAATTTTAAAAAGCTTGTAGGAATTTTAAAAAATGTTGATTTTTAAAAGTAATTTTAAAGGGTTTCAAAGCTTTTCATGGAATTTGAAAGGATTTTAAGAGAATTTCTTAAAATATCCTTAAATTCCTTGAAATTTCAGAATCTCGTTTAAAATTCCTGAAAAGCCCTTTAAATTCATACAAACCTTTTTAAATCCCTTAAAATTTCACGAAAATTTCGATAAAATGTAGAAAATTTTAGAAATCACTTAAATACGTTGAAAATTTTTTAAATTCTTAGAAACCTCTCAAAATCGCTCAAAATTTTAAAACATTTAGAATTCCTTAAAAAATCTAAAAAAATGTTTAAATATTCCTTTAAAATTTCACTAAATAATTTTTAAAATTCCAAAAAACTTGTGAATTTCGTAAAAATCACTTGAAAGTCGTCAAATTCCATAAAATCCCTCGCAATTGTTGTAAATCTCTTAAAATATCTGAAAATTCCTCGAAATTCTAGAACCTTATTTAAAATTCCTGAAAAGCCCTTTAAATTCATACAAACCTTTTTAAATCCCTTAAAATTTCACGAAAATTTCGATAAAATGTAGAAAATTTTAGAAATCACTTAAATACGTTGAAATTTTTTTAAATTCTTAGAAACCTCTTAAAATCGCTCAAAATTTTAAAACATTTAGAATTCCTTAAAAAATCTAAAAAAATTGTTAAATATTTTAAAATTTCATGAATTCCTTTAAAATTTCACTAAATAATTTTTAAAATTCCAAAAAACTTGTGAATTTCGTAAAAATCACTTGAAAGTCGTCAAATTCCATAAAATCCCTCGCAATTGTTGTAAATCTCTTAAAATATCTGAAAATTCCTTGAAATTCTAGAACCTTATTTAAAATTCCTGAAAACTCCTTTAAATTCATACAAACCTTTTTAAATCCCTTAAAATTTCACGAAAATTTCGATAAAATGTAGAAAATTTTAGAAATCACTTAAATACGTTGAAATTTTTTTAAATTCTTAGAAACCTCTCAAAATCGCTCAAAATTTTAAAACACTTGGAATTCCTTAAAATTCAAAGGGATTACAAAAGATATGTATAATATTTAAAAGGTTTAGTGTAATTTTAAAGTTCCTTGTGGAATTTTCAAGAATTTTAAAAAGCTTGTAAGTATTTTAAAAAATTTTGATTTTTAAAAGTAATTTTAAAGGATTTAGAAGCTTTTCATAGAATTTTAAAGGATTTTAAGAGATTTTAGGAATTTTAAGTGATTAGACGAGATTTGTACACAGAAAAAATTATTTTCTTAGATTTTAAAACAGTATTTACTGACTCTCGGACACAGAGAAGTCAGAGAAAAGTATTATAATATTTCAGTGAATTTTATGAGATATTAGAAAAGAGTTTATTAATTAGGTTTATTAATTAAATCTGTTCTAAAAATTAATAAACTCTTTTCTAATATCTCATAAAATTCACTGAAATATTATAATAGTTTTCTCTGACTTCTCTGTGTCCGAGAGTCAGTAAATACTGTTTTAAAATCTAAGAAAATAATTTTTTCCGTGTATAATATTTAAAAGATTTAGTTGAATTTTAAAAGGAATTCATGAAATTTTAAAAGATTTTTAAGGACGAACTTTAGGGAATTCAAAGAATTTTAAGGAATTTTAAAGTTCCTCGTGGAATTTTAAAAGACTTCACAAATTTTTTAAGATTTTCTACATTTGATTTTTTAATGACTTGAAGTTCTAATAAATTAAACAAATAATCGTGTTGGTCTGCTAGTTTAATTAATTTTCTTTAAAAAAAAACTAGCTTATTTAGGAGTTGATGTTACGAAGATTGCAGTGTTTGTTTCTTATCTGAAGAGGGTTGAAATCCACAATAAGGCTAGGCTAGTGGAACTGGCCATAAGCCATGCAAATCAGGGAACAAAGACGGCATGGCTGTCCAGTTCAGTCCATGTAAGGTCCAGAGTTCCTTGACCCCGGTTAGTTATAAACCTCCACCTTCGGTCAGAACCGAAGCAAGCGGTTTTATCGATCCCAAAAAGATTTACATCGACGTCTATTCCGTCGACGGATACAAGGGGTTCATAAATTAGAATGCAGCGGGTGCTGGGTGGAGGCTTTGACTCCACGCGGTAATTTCGTCGCAGTATCCTCTGTAATTAACGCACTCACGTGACGATCCTTTGGTATAGAGTAATCCACAACCAGAAACTTTCAATCAACGCAGGAAACCTTATATTAGACCTTAAATTGACCGTGATTTTGAACAGAATTTGAACTTCTTGTATTCAAGAAACCTCTTTTAATTAATTTAAACTTTATATCATTGATCTAAAACCTCAATGCGGTTAGAAAAAGTGTGTTTACATATTTTTTCCAGCGAGGAATGACCAGGTAGATGAATGGATTCATCTACATTAATATCAGATCGAAGAGGCATAAATTCCTCGGTTAGCATAGCCCAAAATCAAAGAAAGGGAGCGAAGTGACCCAAGTCCATTCGCGTGCGGCCAAGGTCGAGACACAGAACTATATTTCACTCACTCATGTTCTTGTTTTTGCTTATAGTACTTCATAAACCTTAAAATATATATCTGCTGTGTCAGTGTGTCGCTGTTTACCAAGTTGCAATTAAAATTATTCAGATTTATTTATTTCTCATATTAATTTTAGGTATTTTTTGATTTTAATACTGTTGCTTCTAAAGTTACATATGTTTGGAAGCAGGAGAAATGTTTGTAACTATAATACCTACCAATATTATTAGTAATGAAGGTATCGATTAATGTTGCGTGATGCATGAACAAAATTATTACTTGAAACCCCTGAAACAGAAGCAGTGCATTTACACCCAGAAAAAAAGTTTGTTTGAATCCAATAAACGTATATTTACCTCAAAGCGAACTAAAAAATATCTTTGAAATAAATAAAATTTATTTGATTTAAAGATATTTTTTCTTTGATTTTTTTGATTCAAAGAAATTTTCTTTTTAATTTAAAGAAAAAATATCTGAATCAAATAAATTTTATTGAAGTCAAATATATTTTTTAGTTGGTTCTGAGGCAAATATACGTTTATTTGATTTAAACAAACTTTTTCTCTGGGTGTAGATTAGGTGGACGTTTCGCATCCAGAAAAAAAGTTTGTTTGAATCAAATAAACGTATATTTGCTACACAGAGCCAAAGAACAAATATATTGGAAATAAATAAAATTTATTTGATTTAAAGATTTTTATTCTTTCATTTTTTTGATTCAAAGAATTTTTTTTTAATTCAAAGAAAAAATATCTTTGAATCAAATAAATTTTATTTAATTCAAAGATATTTTGTATTTTTTGGTTCTGAAGCAAATATACGTTTAATTGATTCAAATAAACTTTTTTTCTGGGTGCAGACGTCTAGTCTGACGAAGTTTTTTTTTATTTTTTTTTATTTTTTATATTTATTAGATTAAGAATATCAAAATAAAAGAGTTCCAAAGAATATTTTTTATTTGTATTTATTTACTAGCAGAAATTTACCCAGAATTGCCTGGGATCTAAAGATATTTTAACTGACAAAGGAATTCTAAGGGACTTCAAAGAATTTTAAGAGATTTTCAAGAGATTTTAAGCAACTTCAAAGGATTTTCAAGTGCTTAAAATTATTTGAGGATATTCAAGAGTTTTTGCTAGATATCAAGACATTTTAAGGGATTTAATCAGATTTGATGTGACTTTAAGGAATTTCAGGGAATTAATTTTAATTTCAGTATTGGGTAATAACTTGTTACAAGTAACTAAGTTACTAAAAAGTTACGTTATTTGTAACTTTTAGGGTAACTTATGTAGTTACTTTTTTCAAAAAGTAACTGTAACATAACTTATTACGATTTTTGCAGTAACTTGTAACTTAATTTTAGTTACTTTGAAGTTACTTTGTGTTTTTTATATCTCTTTTTTATGATCAAATTTACATTTTTTTTTTAATAAAAAAGAAAGAAATTAAAGATTCGAATTTGAAAATCGTTTTTTTTTAATAATATTTTGATGAATTATTAATATTTTTATTATAGTAATATAATAATAAAAAAATAATTTTATTAATCTTACATTCATTATTTTTATTTTTAAATTAAAAAATTAAGGAAGCAAAAAAAAGTAACTTACTCAACACTGATTCTAATATAGACCAAATAAATTGAAAAAAAAAAAATAATAATAATAATAAAATAATAATAATAATAAAAACACAAGTTTCCACTGTTCCCAAAACCCAAAATTTGTGTTTAGGAATTTTAGAGAATTTAGAGGAATTTCTGGAAATCCCAATTTGAAAAAGAAATTCTCGAAATTCTGAAAAACTCCTCAAAATTACTTAAAACCTTTTGCAATCCTTTAAAGTCTCTTTAAAACTCCATTAAATTTGAAGAAAGTTCTTAAAATTCCGGACCACGTTGAAAAAATAAATTTCTACCAGTCAATAAATAAAAATTTGTAGGGCTTTGGAAACCATGGAAACATTTGTTACATTCTCATCAAAGAGAATGTATAATTTAAAAAATATTTTTATTCCATATTGAATATAAAAATAAAAAATCGTCAGAATAGACGTCTGATACTTCAACCCAATTTAACGAGATTTAATCAATTAATTAGAACGACGAGATACATTTTTTCGATATATATAAACACATAAGTAGTAATATCAGAATCTGCAGTAGAAAGAGTCATTTATAGTCAGACCGCCTTCATAAAATTAATTTTTTGTCTGTGCATACTGCCTGTTACTACTGCGAGCTGCAATAACTCGCTCCGCAGTAGAACAAGTTAGTTAAGTCAGACCGAATTCCTGTTTTCAAGTTGCATCTCATTCAATTCGATTATAATCTTCATAATATGCTCCATAATTCACAATTCACAATTATAATCTTCTAAACTGCAAAAATATGCCGGTCTGACCTTAACTATAAACCCATAAACTTCTAGACCCATAAACTTAAGCCAAGCAACGAAGTTTTCGATATAACTTCTTCAGGATTTAATTTGCATCTTGAGAGTGTACGACTAAGGTAAAGAACTTGTAATATCGATTTTAAACTCTACATGTACACATGGGGTTAAATCTTTGCGTGACCAACTTCTTCAACTCCCTTCGTCCCCTGAAACTGACCAATCGGCGTCTAAGGTACCCTGCAATCTTTAAGTACTACCTAGCCGATGGTCACTTACTGACTCATTTTCCCCTGGACAGCCGAAGAAACAATTTTATTTCGTTTCGAATTCGGTATAATCAATTTTTTGTCATTTCTCTACGCAATTCGACCTTGAAAGTTCTGCAGGAAACGCAAGAAATCTTCTGGAAGGTAGTATTCAGGGTATGTAACTTGCCTTCTTCAGTCTGTAAGCTCATCGTTTATCATTAATAGTACAGGTGGTGCTTTCGTACGGAGAAGCTTTTAATGCTCGCACTTAAACTCGAATGCACCCCGCCCCCTCATACTCTCACCCACAAGTATACCGATGTATATGTGAGTCTTTTAAAATACCAGATTGATCCGATAAACTCGTCTGCTTCACATTTCACGCTTCAAAAATTCTACACTGAAAAAAAAATACTCGGAAATCAATAAATATACTTTTCAATCAACAAATCTCCTCCAAAAGCAGATATTTTATTGATTCAAAAGTATATTTATTGATTTTCGAATATTTTTTTCTCAGTGTAGTCATGTCAATAGTAAAGACAAAGATAAAGGATATTGAATATTAATATTATATTTTATTGTGAATGTTAATTTGATATTTCATTTTATTCACACATTAAAGGTTTTCAGGATTATAGATATATTTTGGAATGCAAACTTGCACAGTTTTCTCTTATATTTGAATTTTTAATAACAGCAAAAAAATCTCCATTTTGCAATTTTCGCATAATTTATTACAGCTTAACTACAATCAGCAGATCTGAAGTGCACAAAATATATGTAAATTATGTATACACATATTCAATATTTATGCATAACTATTATAAAGTAATCAATTTTTTTTATAAAGTAATCAACTCTTCCACTATATTTCCGATGTTATCAAATGCAACTTTAAATTGTAAAGTATAAACACGCCTTAATGACCATTTGACGAGGTTTTTAGTTTGTCAAAACTTTTCATGCAATATTTGCAGCAATAAAAGTTTTCATGCGATATTCGCAGCAATAAAAGTTTTCATGCGATATTTACAGCAATAAAATAAAAGTTTTCATGCGATGTTTGACAACTTTTTCCTTGACCTGCGCAGTGTTGTTGTATTACGAAGGTGTTTCTTAAGACGTTCGAATTATTCAGTAGGCGCACACTCAAGATCAAGTCACGCATTCGATCACGTCGTCAAAATTTCTGAAGACTTTTATTCATCCGTGATATCAAATCCAGATTATGGAGGATCTAGAAAAATCATCAATTACCAACATCAAGTAACTGCAAGCAGCTTAAAAATCTTGAAAATCATCAGTACATTCAAACGCTTTAAATCTGAGAAGTTTTTCATTGGCGGATTAAACTCTTCAGAGGTCACTGACCTGATTTCTTAGGTGCCTAGAATTATTAATTGAAGAAATGGGTCAAGTCAACTACTTCTGGCAGGCATACTTGGTCGATGAATTCGCTCACATAAACAAAAGGATTCTTAATCGTCCGTAGGTATAGCCCATTAGCCTAAGTAATTAAAATTCACCCGTTAAAAAAAATAAAAAAAAATAAAAATAAAAACCCTTCAAGCTTTCCTTTTAATTAATACTCTTGTTTATCAGCGATACACTATTAATCACCCGCAGCATTGAGTTTCATTTTCATTTTAATCGGAACCTTTGCGGCATTTATGTGTTGCGATCGGTCAGCCCTTTTATCATCAATTCGCAAGGATCGATAAATATCAAGGTGATTTAATAACGCTAATAGCTTTGGCACTCCTTATTTGATTTCAGCATATTGGCAGCCCCTAGTAACGGAGAAGGTGCGCAGGAGAAATTAGTAAGTCGCTGGAAGAAGTCTTTGGGACGTTGCTGCAAGTGTTGGCCAGGAATGAGGTGTCTTGCTTGTCGAAGGGATCCTAAGGCCCAACTGTGGCCTAGGAGTCAGGCCAGGACCATTTCGAAAGCTGAACTGAATCCTGCTGCCAGAGGGAATAACGATAAGGGACCAGGAAGATGGTCCAGATTCAAATCTGCTTGCAGGTGAGAATACTGAAAAAAATTCTGAAATTTTCTGAGAATTTTTAACGAATACTCTGAAGAAATCAGAATTATCAATTTTGAATGATTCTGTCTTTATTTTATAATTGAACGAAATATTGTTTTCAATTTAAAATTGTAGAATTTTCAGCTATTTAATCAATACATTAATATTAATATTAATATTAATATTTAATACAATTTTTATCGCATTAAAATATATTTATGATTTGAAAAGTAGGCTATCACGTGTTTGATGTGTAAGTAAATTGCACTCAAGTTTTAGTTTTAAAGTAGATGTTGCCCTTTTGACCTGCGAAATCATGTCTGATACCCATTAACTCCTTCTGCAGTTAGATTCGTGTTTATAATAATTATCAACGTAGTAAGACACTTTTATTCTTTTCTGAATTAGGCTGAAGTTTCAGATGTCTAGTTTGACGGTTTTTTATATTTATTGGAATAATAATAATAATAACACAAGTTTCCACTGTTTCCAAGACCTAAAATTTGTATTTAGGAGTTTTAGAGAATTTAGAGGAATTTTAAAGAGGCTTTAAAGAATTGCAAAAGATTTTTAATAATTTTATGGAATTTTGAAGGATTTTATAAGATTTTAAAAATTATAAAAGGATTTCAAGAGGTTTGGGGTAATTTTAAAGAATTTCAAGGGATGCTAAGAGATTTCGATTGATTTTAGGAATTTAAAAAGCTTTTTAAGAAATTTTAAGAGATTTGAAGATATTTCAAGAGATTTCAAGATATTTCAAGACATTTAAAGAAGATTTGAAAGTTTTTAAAGAGTTTCGAGTAATTTTTAAAGGATTTCCTTTTATTTACTCCTCTACATTAAAATAAATTCCTTAAAATTTCTTAAAAACACTTAAAATGTTTTTAAAACTTTTAAAAATCTTTAAATTCTCTTGAATTAAAATCCATTAACATTCCTTACAATCACTTATCACTAAAATTTCACAGAAAAAACAAGGACTGAAAGTATTTACAGCTGAAATCAGTTTTTAGGCTGAATTTCAGTCTTAAGTCAGTTTTAAGTCTTGTTTCAAGACTAAGAAGTCTTGTTTTTAGATTTCTTAGTCTTAAAACAAGACTAAAAACTGACTTAAGACTGAAATTCAGCCTAAAAACTGATTTCAGCTGTAAACACTTTAAGTCCTATGTTTTCAGTCCTTGTTTTTTCTGTGTTGTATTTAGGAATTTTAGGGAATTTAGAGGAATTTTAAAGAGGCTTTAAAGAATTGCAAAGGATTTTTAATAACTTTAAGGAATTTCAAGAGATTTTATAACATTTCAAGAGATTTATAGTAATTTTAAAGAATTTCAAGGGGGGCTAAGAGATTTCGATTGATTTTAGGAATTTAAGAGGCTTTTTAACTTTTTAAGACATTTCAAGGGATTTCAAGGGATTTCAAGATATTTAAAGAAGATTTGAAAGTTTTTAAAGAATTTCGAGTAATTTTTAAAGGATTTCCTTTTATTTACTCCTCCACATTAAAATAAATTCCTTCAAATTTCTTAAAATCACTTAAAATCTTTTGAAAATCTTGAAACTCTCTTGAATTAAAATCTATTGACATTCCTTACGATCACTTATCACTAAAATTTGTATTTAGGATTTTTAGAGAATTTAGAGGAATTTTATAGAGGATTTAAAGAATTGCAAAGGATTTTTAATAACTTTAAGGAATTTCAAGAGATTTTATAACATTTCAAGAGATTTATAGTCATTTTAAAGAATTTCAAGGGATGCTAAGAGATTTCGATTGATTTTAGAGATTTAAAAAGCTTTTTAAGAGATTTGAAGATATTTCAAGATATTTCAAGACATTTAAAGAAGATTTAAAAGTTTTTAAAGAATTTCACGTAATTTTAAAGGATTTCATTTGATTTACTCCTCCACATTAAAATAAAATCCCTAAAATTTCTTAAAATTTCTTAAAATCACTTAAAATGTTTTGAAAAATTTTGAAAATTTTTAAACTCTCTTGAATTAAAATCCATTGACATTCCTTACAATCACTTGCCACTAAAATCTTGTGAAATCTATAGAAATTTCTAGAAATCTCGGCACGACCTTTTGATAAATATAAAAATCCCTTGAAATCTTGTGAAAACTCTTGAAAATCCTTAAACTGTTTTGAATTCTTTTAAAAATCCTTTGAAGATCATTAATATATCTTTAAATTCCCTGAAATCATTTAAAATCTCTATAAAATCCCTTGAAACTTCTTATTGGGAACGAAAAATAACACACGTGGGACAATAAAAAAAATAATAAAAAATAAAATAAATATTATAATAATAAAATAATTAATATTTATTATAATAAAAACCCGGGAAATTAAAAAACCGGGGTAATTAAATAAAAATAAAACAATTATGGTAATTTTTTTGACATTCTTAATCGAATAAATGTAAAAAAAAATGAAATACATTAAAATGTTCGTCAGACCAGACGTCTGAACTTCAACTTTTTCTGAGAAATTCAAGGTTCAGAAAATTCAGTTTCTATATTTGTCGGCTAGAATTTAAAAATATTTTCAATTATCTTCTTTATGATTAATTATTTTATTACGATTTATTATCATATAGTTAATTAAATAAAGAATTATATTTTTAGATGCTCACGTTGGAAAGAGAACAGATGGTGTATGAGACGAGCTCGAGTTGCACCTGCAGAAAGTACACCTTGTTGTCCACCTGAACGCAGATTTGGCGTCTTATGTCGCCGATTATTTTCAAATTGCAAATGTAGACGTTCTGATGACACTCAACAACGCAGAAAAAGTATACGTGCCAAGCACAGTATTACTAGCGTCGCAGCGCCTCCTCTTTCAGAGGTAAATTTAAAAAATAATTTAACATTATGAGTAAAAACTTGCGAAATTTTAATTACAAATCATGCTAATTGAGTATTTTTTTCTTTTTAGGAAGTAAAACCCAAACTTCCCGATGTTTTGGTGGAGCACAATTCATTAATGCGAGGAGCAATACCATGTCTTCCTGTCCCCCTTGCATGGTTTTGTTTAGTATGGAACGTTTTAATACCTGGGTCTGGTACGTAAAATTTAAGGACCTTGGACCCAAATTTTAAGCTGAAAATTCAATTCTTCATTTTACTCAACAAAAATCATAGAAAAATATTTTTTCTCTCTGTAGCACTAGTCTTTTTTCAAATATAAGACTGCGTACAGAGCAAAAAAATATTTAATTTTGATACTTTTTGCATAAAACGAAGAATTCAAAATCTAACGTCAAAATTAAATATTTTCATTTTATTTCAAAAATATTTGAATTTGATACTTGTTCGCTCTGTACGCATAATTCTAGTTAAAAATTGATTAATTATACAAAGGGAAAAAATTACAAACTTAATATTCGTTGAGTAAAATGAATTTTTGTATTAGAACTTGGCTCCAACACCCTTAAAGAATTATTTTTTCATCCTTACAATTAGAATATTCTAAATTTATTTAGTCTGAGTTATAGAGCTGTTAACAATTTTTTTTTATTCTCCAGGAACGGTATGGAGTGGATTCTTCAATCTCTGTGTTGGTCAACCAAGATTTGCACCTGTCGCAAGTATGAAGTCAAGAATTGGGGCTTTAATTGTAAATTTGATCGTTGGAGTAGGTCAACTCTTCACGGTACTATTCTGTCTTGTTGGCTGGGGTTGGAGTATCTGGTGGGGTGTCACCATGATTCGTCTTGCCAGTAAGTATCTAATATTAAAAAATAAAAATATTATTTAAAAAAGTAAATTCATTTTAAAAAATAAATAAATATATTTTTAAAAAAATCCTAATTTTGAAGGAAAAAATTAAATTATAATTACTTTATCCTTTACAGGAAAGTACAAACGATTCAGAGACTCTGAAGCCTTGAATGGAGACTTGGAAGCGAGAGCTGGTGAACCTGCGGCACTTCCGCCTGGAGTACCGAGTCAAGCTTTACGAGGCATTGAGAGGGCACGATAAACTTCTTCCTTGCATGCTAATTGCTGACGAATATATAGTAAATGCATCTTCCGGTCCAACAAACCCCGAAGTTTCAAATTTCATATAATTAACGGTATACCACAAGTGAACATTGAAACAACGTTCAGGAACTGTATCGCTTTCAATGAAAGCAAATCTGCGAGTTTCACCTTTCCAAAGCTCTTTATCTTTTTGACGAAATTATAATAATAATACTATGTAAAAAAAAAGGGGGAATAGTAGGTGGTAAGATAAACATAAAATTATTTTATTTTCTCTCATTTTATTTACTGGGAAGGATAGATTTTTATATTTTATAATGTAAGGTGAAATTTTTTAGGAGAAAGGTATTGTACTCGACTGACGATTCAATCTGGTAATGAGCTTTGAAAAGGCGTCTAATGTATTTCATATTTTTGCATAAACAAATAAACATATTATTATATTATATACATATTGTTTACGTAGTTGTAAATATAAGCATACAATATATAATCAGTTTCTAAAATCTTGTTCGATTTTTCATCCTTTCCTTCAGAATAAGCTTGCAAGCTATTAATTAATTAATTAATTTCAATTAATTTCTCAATTTTTCTTCATTTTTTAAGAAATATTTTTACTTTATTATGGATGCCTTACCTTAAACAACTGTCGCATTTTAACGAAGGCAATTTGAAAGCCCATAAAATGTCTTTACTCAATTTTTGTACCCTTATTTATCTAGTTAGTTATATGGGTAGTAAATTATATCGTAATACTAATTACATACTTGTTCCTGGAACGAGCCTCGTGCTGTGAGTGACGTTGGTGCTAATTTTATAACGGTGCTGTTTATAAACTTATATAAAACACCCCTATTATAGTACCTATTTAACGATAAGGAAAAAGAAACAAGATTATATTAAAGCACGATGAAATTTAAAAAATATTACTTATTCAAACCTTGAATTTTTAAGGTGCTTTAAATAACAATTAAAATAATTTGCTTTAGGTTCAACAATAATTATATATTATGCTGAATATTGTCCACTGAATTAAAAATAATTGTTGAATTTTCTTACATTTAATTCAAAATTTACTAGGAAAAATTTATAAATAAAAAAAATGGAAATTGTGACTCACTGGCTTTAAAATTTAAACCCAAATTTACTTTCTCCCAACGTTCGAATTGCAGATGAAAAATAGAAAATACAAATTTAGGAAAATTGAAGCCTAGAAGAAATTTATTATTAAAAATATTATTACAAAAATAATTGCTTTAATAAAATTAGAACAAATTCTTAAAGTAAGAATAAATTTTGATCCTTGGAGTATTTGTTTAAATTGTGTGTCCCCAGGGAGTTTGGAATGAGATTTTTGAGAGTATTTAGCGGAGTAGGTATGCAATATGCATGGTGTGGGTGTCAATGAATGGAGTCGTTGAAATAGAATACATTTTGAGTAGTATATGTTTAATGATGTGACTCCACAATATGTCAATATGCACAAGTAAATATTGTTATTATAATAAAGTGTTACAGTGTGTATGTGATACTGCAATAATAAACTTATAATATCCATTATAATTATTAACTAAAATAAACCTAAAGAATAATCTACATCACTATCGATGGCGATTACTATACAGCAATAGTTTTTAGCATGTCTTTTACCAGAGCCGTTTGGGTTAGTGTATATCTTTCTCTCTTTCTGCGACTACTAAAACTTCCATCCCCTTTCATTCTTTTTCATATTTCTCATCAATACATTTTTAATATTCTCTCTTTACTCAAATTGCTTATCCTCCAATTATCCAGTCTCGAATACAATGAAAATCTTTACATTCTTAATTTAACTCAAGCCATTGTGTAAAAATATCGACGACTTTCAAATTCTAGGATAAAGTACAACTTTAATGAAATATTGTCCATATTTACTGGTCACTTATACGATGCGAAATAAAAAAAGATGAATTTGATAACAAATTATCAAGAGAATTAAAAATTTTTCAAGTAAAAATCATTTTATTTTTTTTTTGAAGTCTGATGATTTAAAAGAACTTAAAAATTCTTCTTGTTCAAAGTAAACTAAGAAAAACTTTTCCGAACATTTCCCGGTTTTTGAGGTCTTTAAGGGTGTTGGATCCAAAGTCTAATCTAAAAATTCGATTTCTGCATTTTACTCAACAAATATTAAATTTGGATTTTTTCCCTCTGTAGGATTAATCAATTTTTAACCAGAATTATGCGCACAAAGTTTTTAAGCAAAATATTGAATTAGGTAAATATTGAATTATGAAGTCAGATTTTGAATTCCTCGTTTTATGCAAAAAGTATCGAAACCAACAATTTTTTTGTTCTGTACGCAGGCTTATATTTGAAGAAAGATTAGCACTACAGAGCGAAAAAATATTTATTTATAATTTTCGTTGAGTAAAATGGAGAACAGAATTTGGAGCTTAACACTTGGATCCAACGCCCTTAGTCAGATTACTCATTTTAATTAAAAAGTTAAAATTTTTGTGAAAATCTACTAGATGAGATTCAAGTCAGAGATTACGTATTTGATTAAATCAAGAAGGTATCTGCAATGTTGCGAAGTGAAACTAGGGGAAACTGAAACAAACATTCATTATCAATCATCCGTACAAGCGCCTCATTCACTGAAAGCGTACAAAGTAATTGTGTTTAGTATAGTGCTTTGATTGTGAGAGAGTAACTTTGTATCAATGAATGTGTGTGATTCGTGATGCTGTTGAGTTCAGTGTGTGACGAATTTGCGAGCTACATCTGCATGACATATCTTTTACAAAACGCATTCCCGTTCTCGGTGTGTATTTTCGAGTTTTTCTCCTAACGAGAGTTTGAATGTATGATATACCGGTACAGTTCTGATGTTTTGTGTCCTTTGCGAATCGAATCTCAAGTTTTCCAAATCGCATTAATTTGAATTTCTCCATTTTCATGAACTTAATTATCCTTTACTTTATTTCTTATTGTATAAGAAATAACGAATTTCATTACAAGAGAGCG
Source organism: Synergus umbraculus (assembly GCA_900474325.1). Classification (NCBI taxonomy): domain Eukaryota; kingdom Metazoa; phylum Arthropoda; class Insecta; order Hymenoptera; family Cynipidae; genus Synergus; species Synergus umbraculus. The sequence goes on along the minus strand of UCOK01018068.1, from coordinate 56,076 downwards.
TGGATTCCAGGGTGAACAATTCAGAAGCCAATTTTAATATTTGTATTTCATGTCTTTAGTCTTCTATCAGTAGATGATATACATTCTTGGCAAATCCGAAAAAAGTCGATTCCAAAATTGGAACGGATCATTGTGCGAACTATGTATACAAGGTGCAATTTGCGAAATACACGCCTCGTGTTGTTCTTTTTTTTCGATTATAATCTTCTGTTGCTTTTTTTTTTTTTGTTTGTTTGATAAATTTTCATCAGAACGGTGGTACAATTGGTAGGGTGCGCAGGGCTGCTAGGCACAGATAATTGACTCGCAAATAACTCTTTAAACAACATTACAGCGTACGACATACAGTATAATACACATATTACATTATTTAAGAGTAATTGTGTCGATGTGTATGGGTAAGGTAGGTGTATGTGTATCTCATTGTGACCTTCGTTCACTCGTGTGTGTTTTCGAACGTGTACTAGATAAATCTATAGATCCTTAAAATACATTTAGTTATTCGTGCGCTGCGACATTACAGACTATCATGGATTGCTAATGCTGGGTTCGAATTCAAAATCAAGTTTAAGAAACAAGAAACATTCACACGAGAAAAAGACTCGAAACGTGAGCATGAGAACTATCGTATACCTTTGAAAACATTTCCAAAAGTCCTCGCCTTTTTGTCTTTTCATTTAATTATTTGCAAGCAGGAACTTTTGGAATGAAAGTATCTTTAAGTATGTGAATGACGAATGAGTAAAAACAGTTGTATCACACTTGTAGTGTTTGTAGCATTACCGATCCATTTCGGACTATTTTGACGCAGTGCTCTCGGAAATTTGTTTAACGTATAATGCATACAGTCAACAAATCTTATTACAACTAATTTGTCTTTTGACGCAGCGATGGGAAGACAGAGCTTAGAGACCCTTTCCGACTCAGACGCACAATAGGGAAAATTCGGCAAAAAGTCAAGTCTTTTAGGGGACACATTCTATACATTTTTTTTTGAATAAACTCGAAATTTACTGAAAATTTACTGGAAATTTATTTATGTATGGAGATAACGCTAGAGACATTGATATGACACATGGTGTCTGGGATGCCTACAACCTGATATGTAGAACAGGTATCTCACCGGTAATACTTGGGATCGCTAATAGCTGTTGCGCTTTGTTTGATTTTGTAACTTTAAAATTGAAACACAAGCAAAAACACACGACAATATTTAAAACTCAATATTTTCCTAACTCAGTCTAGAAAAAATTACTCTCACAATTACTGGATATATTAAAAACACATTAAGATTTCAAACAATTGGATTTGAAAGCTCTTAAAAGATTTCCTGAGACTTTTACATTTTCGAGTTGAGAATTGGGGATACAAAAGAAATCAAAGCGCACTGGCATAATAGTACCCTTTCGCAATACTAACAATTAATATTAACGATATGTAGCTACTATCTACTTGTCTACCTAACTAGAGACATTAACCTAATGCCATAAACGCAACCTCCGTTCAATATTCCTATCTGTTCCGATTTTTTAAAAATTGGAACTATAAATAATAATCATCGTTAATCTTAGAATAATTACAGAATAAATGATTAACGGTATATTCTCATGCGTTTGCAAATATATACACATAGATGGGAGGATATGCATTAGAACGATTTAAAGAAATTTAGCTTTTACAGGTAATTATCGACACAGATTAGGTTTCTTTTACAACCTCGAGTTTGATGTACAAGGGCATATTATTTTTTTTTCACATATGCCGCGCTATATATTTATATATTTATAATATATACTCTATCCAGAATACTGTATCACTAAAGAGTCTACCTACTACAATTACAATTTGATTTTGTACATAGTAGAATTCATGCATCAGAAAATCAAGTCTCCTTACGGCCAATTAATCGGCGTAATATTTTATCTCTGTGCTTTGGATATGAAATTATACCTTTTCAGAAAATAGATTGATATAATGAATCGAAATTGGTACAATGAATGAAATAGGTACAATGAAATTTATTACAAATGTGATGCAATGGTCGTTTGTAAAGTTAGTAATGTAAGTCAGTTAAAAATATTCACATCTGATGCATGCTATTAATTAGACGCTTTAGATTTAACCCTTCTGCGATTTAATAATCGAATTGACAATTATTGAACCCTTTTTCGAGAAGGCTTAATAAGATAAATGTACAACTCTCTCCCGAATTCTTAAAAATTTCATTTTCATTGCTTCACACTTCATTTTTACTTCAGACTTTATTACTCTCTTCAGTGAATGATGCAGAGGGTTAAATGTAAAGACTTACTGTCGTGATTTGGAACATGAAAACTTTTCGTTTTTTTTTGTTTCTTAGTCCGTTGCTCAATTAAAATGTGCAGCCCAACTTATCAATCTTCGTTGTCATGTACATTACCATCTTACTTTACCACAGATAATGTAAATGGTAAAGCCTCAGAAAATAAGCCAAGTCTGACATGCGAATTTTCACTTTTACTAATCAACGTCGTATATTTATAAATGTACCTAGCGCACATCACGTTGGAGAGCGATTTTCAACAGGAAGGCATCGTAGCTCGAAACAATGAGATTCAAATATTTCTACAAACTTTCAAATTACCACAAAAAAAAATGTAGTACACTGGAATGTACACCTCAGAATAGAGAACTAACATACTTTTCAATTTCGAGCTTTTCAAAAAGTTCTAAGTGAATAAAATATTTCTAAGACTTCGCCAGTCAAATGTAAAACTTTTGACTTGCGATAAGTTTAACTACGATACTCTCTTGATTCAATCGCTGTGCTCCGTAATCACATATATCTAAAAATTTTTATGATATGAATTACGCCAGTCCTAAAATCTTACACGCTATGTCTTAGTTTTTAAATCCTGCTCGCTAAGAGAAATTCATAGTCATCTGATAACGATACTATAAGTAAACTTAATTCGGTAATAAAATAGCTATGTATTCGTAATAAAAACAAGAGAATATGATGTGAAAACATCTTTTAAAACAGGGCATCGTACCACGACAATAATATTGCTCTATAACAATCAAATTATTATTTAACATTTTATAATGTCAATTGATACCAGGAAGATAAAAAAAGCCTTGTAGAAGTAAAACTAAAAACTTTCATACTCTAAGTTTATAAATAAGAAGAACCAGAATCTTCTGATATGTAATTTTGTTTTAGAATAAATATTTACAATTCACCGGTATAGCAGAATAATGTTAGAATCACATAAGAGTAACAGGATAACTTCGGTCTGATGCCCCGCTTCAAACTTAAGGGCCTCACGAAAGCAAAAACGATTTATAATAATTGAAGCGCATGAATATTCCACAAAAACTCTCTGTTTCGAAATTTCGTTTGCGATAATTCAGTAATTCAGGTGAGTAGAATTCGAGGAATACAGATGAGCCGTTAAATAATTGTTAATAATAAAAATTGGAACTTAAAAGTGGTATGTCGCAGATGGATAAAATTTGGACTGCTAGTTAGTGCCTCGTTAGGCTAAATCCTCGTAAACGCAAGAGGATTAAAGAAAGGAAAATCCATCTGCATCGATGCAAAGGATAGGATGTTCACCTTGTAAATCTTTTTAACAACGGCAACGGCATCGATCTTTTTACATTCTCATCAGAGAATGTATTAGATTTTTTTTGTATGTACTGAGCTTCTATAAGGTGTACAACTTATATCCTAGTTGTATCGTAACAAATATTGCCTCGAATATAAACTTTTTCCTTATTTAAGTTATATTTCATTTGTTTAGGTCTCTTTCTCTTGCACTCAATGGACAAAATGGCGGATATTCCTCGCGCACTTGAGGGCTCGATCCCTCGATAAACTCTTATTTTACGTATGGCCAAGTCAAGTCTATATTATTATATTAGTTATCATTTGGCTCACTTCGTAATATGCAGAGATCTAAAACCTTTCTTATAAAAACATCCCTCGGCCTGACAAAATATTGCCGAAGAACACTAATATATCGGGTCATCGACATTCTTTTGTATAAAATTCAATTCACAGTTCTCGATCTGATTGAACGAGTACGATTTTGCTGGTCGCTCGTTCTGCAGCGAAACAGAGCACCGATTCGTCGCACCCTGAACACTACAGCTTCGGAGTTTCCGAGAAATTCTACTTTATTATTTTAGCTTTCTATCTTCCTCATCTTATAGATAGCAGTGCCAATTTGATTAATTAACACAAATTGATCATATTAAATTATATACAATTCCTAGAATTGTAAGCTGCGATTCGTAATATTTGTATTCACTAAAAAGTCGTTAAAATCACTTAGATAAAAATTTCAACAAGGACAAAGATAAAAATGGAATAAGGTTTCTAAATCGAGAGCTTACTTAACTTGGTATGATGAATGAATGACACTTGTAGGATGATGAATAGACAAGTAGACAAATGATATGTAGGACACATCCTACCCTTCCTCGATTTCAATAACCTTCTCAATTTTGCAGCTGATATGTATAGGCGATAATCGCAGTTTCTGTACGTCGCTAACACTGCTATATATAAGATTGCCTTTTTTCAATGTAATGTGTCATACGTGGAACGATGACAGATTGGTTTTTAGAGTCATCGTGCGTCGGGCGAACGACTCTAAACATGAATTCAAGCTATGTTTGCAGACCAGAGTTGACCCTCTGGGCAGTTCTCATAATCGAAACCAAGTGAGAGTGGCTAAAAAATCCTTTCAGAATCAGTAAGAATACTTTGTACAAGATATTTAAGCAGAAGAGACAAGGGTTATCCCATATTTGCAGACATGGCTTTCATTGCTCAATACTGTCATGTATCTTGTCTTTGATCGGAATTTAAAACTGGTGATTTCTATACGTAGGCCCCAGAAATATAAAAACAGGTTGGTCTCGATTCTCGACTTATCCTTTCGAAGAGAGTGCATCAGCGCACATAACTAAGTCCCAAAATCTTGGGATTTCAGCTTGGTCCTGGTGATCGAGTGCTAGCTGTGCTTCAGTTGGCAAAAGAAAAAGGAATTTGGAGAGTGCTCTTGAAAGTTTTGAATTCAATAGGGCCAAAAGGTCGGAAGAGGTGGAGGAGGAGGTGGCGGAACTGTGGGGTAGAGGGCTGGGGTTGCAATCAGAAGACACGTGGGTGGAAGTGGAGGAGGCACGGGAGGCATGACCGGGGACAGTGTAATCGTCGTGGCAGGATGCAGGGCCGTGCTACTCGTCGGGGCACAGAGCTGGTGCAGAGCGAGAGGTGGGCGCTGACGTTGACGCTGACGCTGGCCCTGGGCCTCGCCGTTCTATTCAGAATCTTGCTGCATTTTGACGTGACCATTTCCGGCGGAATTGCTAGATGCGCTACCACTGCTAGGTGGAAAACTCGTGGGGATGGTGCGTGAGGAAGAGAAACACAGCTTCATTATGTAGGGAAATTTGCCATCTGAAACAAAATTTCAAGAATACCTATGAGTTAAACATGACAGCTTTAAGACATATAATATTAATATTAATTGAAAAACCTTTTACTTCTTAAAATTTAAGCAACTCCTTATCATTGGAGAACATTCAAATTGTTAAATTCTGTTTCGGCCAAAATACCAATGAAACCACGGTAATGCTAAAAATTCATAAAATGTACCTGCTATTTTTGCTTTTTTTTTTATAAGTGAAATAGAATATCAACAGTTTGAATAAAATTACCATATTTTTACCAGCTTTAATTTAATTTAGAGTTTTTATTCCATCTCTTCCTAAATTGAATAAATGTTATTCCAATCTACGTTTGAACCAATGACGTTTTAGTTTATATAAAAAAATTCACTTGTCCTTTCGATTATTACATTTATTCGAATAAATGTAATGTTTCTATAGTAAATGAATGCAGGTATCGATATTGTCTGTTTCCGATTTTAGATTCTGTGAGAACTGATGTAAACAATGGAAACTTACTACTATTCTCGAGGGCGGTGTGATTGCACTCCATTATGGCAGCTACCGCAACACCAACACTGCTGAATTCAATGAGACCGGACGACGACCGTTCAGATTTCAGAGGAAATAACTTGACTGTTGTCGGGGCTTCGATGCCTCGTTCCACAAAGACGCGATTTACAGTCTCCTCGGTTAAATCAGGTGGGGTGTTGAAGAAGTGAACTATCTTCGATGGAGGCTGTATTCTGTTTTTGTTGGCCATCGCCGGATTGAGAAACCTGCATATAAAAAATCATAAAATTAATTCTCATGAATTCGAATAAAACCCGGTGTACATCTTTCATCATTTGCACGACAAATGCAACTTGTGAAGCAATTCTATTCATCTTATAAACTATTTATGTGGAACAGAGAGAGTATGGAATTGCATACACTTGCCTGTTGTTCTTGCTGCCTGTGAAGTCTTTGAAACTGGCTGTCTTATCAGGTAAAATATAGGGGTTGGTGACATCTGAAAGGAAAGCTTGTTTCGAAAATCCAAGTTGTAACTTGCCATCTGTACCAATTGTCACATTGTTCAGATTTTGTAAACACCTTTCAACCGCTATATTATCTCCCATTTGAATCATCGCGCAACCTTCCTTTGTTTTTAAGAATTTGACCTGAAACATAAAAAGGGAGGATCTCTACATTTCAATTTTCAATTCAGGCTTTTAACTTTATGAGATTTTTATTTCAAGAGCTGTTTATTTATCCGGTGTTGTTACTCTCCATGTTTAAAAGACCAATAAAGTAAGTAGTTTCCATTAGACTATAAATAAGAATTAGTAGAGGATAATATAGCTGACCACACCTTGTTTACGACTTTCCTAAGTGAAAATAAATCTTCTTAATTTAAAAGAGTAAGAGTTTACATAATATTGTTATTAACTCAATTATATCTAATCTTTTTTATCATCTAAATCAAATTATAGTTTTTTTTTCTAAAAGGTGTAATTTGACGTAGCTGATGAAAGTATAGTGGATCTTTACTTTCTAAATTGTTTTTGAAGTGTCAGGGTTACTACAAAGTTGATGATGAAAAATTCCGTAATTTTGAAAGTTTTTGTAGATCAAGCTCTTAAAAGAGTACACCTTCCTTATAAACTCTAACTTTTTCGAGTTTTGCGACTTGAAATTAATACAATCCTCCTTCCACAAGTCTTTCAAAGAAATTCTCATCTTTCGAAACTTTTGGAAGTTACTCAGGAAATTAGTGAAACTATTAATACCTTAGAGCAGAAAGTAAAATATTTTTGAAAAATACCCTGACTTCCAGGTTCTCCAGAGCCCATATAAAATCTCATTACGTTCCCAAGTTTTCCAAACTATGAACCCTGATTATAGTTGATCCTGATAGGATTATACTGGAATTGAATCTACATAGTCTGAAAAATCTTTTCAAGAATTTTAAAAACGAATTAAGTTTTTCAACAGAAAAGTGGATATAAAAGCTAAAGTCCATTCAGAAATACCTTTGTTACATTTCCATAAAGACAGAATAGATTGAAGAGCTTGTCGGTGTTGAGTTTGTCTGACTGTAAGCCGTAGACCATCATTACAGAACCTTGTGTACTTGTCGGTGGTGTTTGACCCAAAGTCGGAACGTAACCAGGCCGAGGGGGTGTGGGATGTAACGGTTCTCGACCACCGAAATCACTTTTAATTCCATACCGTTCGACGTACGGCTCTGCGTATGTGGTTGGCCCATTGAAAGTCTCTTCATAACGATCATGTCCTGCGCCTGGAGCAAACGCTACTTGAGGTGTAGATCCTGCAACACGTAAACCTGAATTTAGAATTGATAAAAACTGAACTGTAACTAAACAGTGTTGAACGATAGGGTCATTTTATCATTTTTAATTATATTTTGAAAATAAATTATATCATTGAAAATAAATTAGCAGTTGATTTATTTTTATCTAATTAGTACTTTTTGTTTGTAGTCGAAAGGAGTTGTTTATGTTGAAAAGTGAATTCCCAACGAAAACAGCTCGTAGTTAATTTTTCATTCGCCACATTTCAAAAACTGAAAACTTTTTAATTAAGTTAGCGAAAGCTTTCTTGCCTAAGGGAAAAGCTGAGTTTCGTTGACGAGTCTGTAAAAATAATTGGCTATCAGTAAATGAGGAACTACGGATTGTTTATTATCGGAAATAATAATTACTCAAGCAATTTCCAAATCAAATTGATATTGCTAAAAATTAGCATAACTTACCATAAGGTTGTGGTGCGGCTCCATACCTGGGTTCAGCCAAGAGAGGAGCTGGTCTTCCATTTCCCGTTGCGTCGTTTTTGTGCGTACTCGATCCTGCAACAAAAAGCATTTTCCTACAATTATACCAGTGAAATGACGTTTCCTAATTAGAAAAGTACACTTTTATGCTTATTTGCAGAAACGGGTAACCCAGAAAATTATATATAGAAAATACATACATTTTATAAAGTTATTGGGATTTATCTGCGCTGAATCGCAGAGAATAAAATGATTTAATTAGGGGCTTGATAATTCAAACAAGTTAATCATAATTGTCGACTTAACTGCTTTACTGATAATAATTCCTATTTTGATATCTGGCATGAATAATTTAATATCAATATGTTCATTTGGAGATAAATCTAACTATTTAATTCAGACTTAATAACTTGCTGAAAAATGAGAGAGAACTTTATCTACACAATTTTTTTATCTTTTCACATAAATTATAACATAAAGTGGAAAGTCCTTTGGGTTCAAAAACCTTGTGTTCCCCAGCAGTGAAAATTTTCTGGCTGTCTGCCTGATCTCGAGGCTCGTGGTCATAAATACGTCGGATGGAGAATTGTGATTTCCGGAACGAATCCGTTTATCAATTACATGCAGCAATATAATGTCACTTGGTCATTCGAACAGTCAATTTCGTACTGTTCAAATTGGTCAACTCTCAGTGGTACTTTAGTAAATTTCAATCGTGCAAAATGCACGATATTTGAATTGCCCTGTAAATCGTTCAAGAGTAAAAAAAAACTATCTAGTTCTCCATAATCAAATTTCAATCTCTTGCAAATTCTATTACTGAAACAAAACGAATAAAAATGTAGAGCCACCAAAGAATTTTTGAAAAAGGCATTTTTAGCTCAGTTTTTGATATAGAAGAAATTTGTTATTCCGAGGCAGAAAATAGAATTATTAGCACTTAGAGATGAGTCCTCATGAATGAACATTTGCGAATCAATATCGATTTTTCTCTTAAAGCGCTCTGGCGAAAATTGCCACTGCAGATTTGAAGAGTACGTGGCCAAGCATATTCGCAATTCATATGCTTCTGGTCTTCGCCCTTATGAATCGGAAATTGCAACTCAAGTGACGTCCTCAGAGCTTTTTTTATGTCAGGCATTATATTAGGTGAAAAAAAAACTAAATTTCCAACTCTCATGAGGGCCACAGAGATGGTGATGACTAGGACTCTGGCTGTATCGACCTTTAGAGTCGCCACGCAGACTACGACCGCGCACCCCATAGGCTATAGAGTACAGAGCACTGGAGGACATGCAGTTTCTGTATTTCCAAGTTTTAACCACAACAGACAATGTGTTTCACGCGAATACCCGAGAGTCGAAACAAATTTCATTTTCAACTTTTTTTATAGTTGGAATAAAATCTGCTGCAAATTCATTTCTTTCCAATTTTAAGAGAAATGCAATTTATTCGATCTGGACAATTTGGGATGATTTCACATTTCATTATCCACAGGATGAGATTCAATCAACTGCTTTCAGGATCCAAATCAAAGCAATCTTGACCTGGTACCTTTGATTCGAAATAGACTCTATTTTCCTAAAAGTGCTTGATTTTTTCAAGCGATATAAAAACGAGAAAATCTTTCTGCCTGTCTGTTATCATTGCACTTCAACTGATCAACAAGACTCTGGTTCTTGAGCTCCCTAATAGAACTTTCTCAGAAACTCTTTGAATCAATCAATAAGACGAGGACAAAGAAGTTTCTTGATCAATCTTCTTTTAAAAGGAAGGGAAAAAAGAGGATGGGGAAGAAACCTAATAAATTATTACTCTTACCTAAAAGATTAGTTGGAATTAGTTCCTTAAAAGCCCTAGATGCATTGCAAGAGGAAAATAAATAAGTATATAAAGTCAGACAGAGTTAAAAGGTCGTAACTGAAAATCGCTTATGCAGCCTTGAAATTATTGCCAAGTAAATGTTAAAGGGAAATATTCTGACAGAGGATGAGCAATACTAGAATAATTAATTGTGAATGGGCTTGAGGGCGCATTTACCGGCTGTAGGAGAATCTGATTCAATTCTGGGAGAAACAATAATACAGACACGGCATATCCGTTAATACATCATTCCCTTTGACGCCCATGAAAGCTTTGTGCGAATACAGGTTAATCCAAATTTGATGCAGTGCATCTTTGATCATCATCCTTTGCCTTCTAGAAGCCGACGTGGGAAAAGGTCTTTTGTTTTAACTTGAAAGGAAAATTTTGACTGATAAGATAAAGAACAAGGCAGGCGTTGAAAATATTATGCTGAGCACCATACCCTTTATTCTATATTTTTATTCTCTCTTGAAATTCACAATTTAAAAACACTTTTAAGTGTAAAATTTCAAAATACTTAAATATTATAATTTTAAGTATAATTTTAAGTATAATTTTCAATGTTTTCTCAAATTTTTCCAAGGGGAAAGATAAAATCTGACATTTTATGAATTTGTGCTCGTAAAAATTAATAATTCCACGTCCGATTCCAAGAGACGGAAACATTTAGTATTTTCTTAGCGTGACTCTATTTTGCTTACAAGTTTACATTTGCGATTCAAATATTATAGAGCATATTCACGATAAAACTTTTTTTTAGATTATATTGAAGAAAATCTGCCAAGAACATGAGACTAAAGAGCGGCATGTTCTGGATGGAATAAATTATAAAAATCAGATTTCTGGGCATGAAAGGTTGAAAAAGAGGAAAAACCAGAGTTGGAGGAGTTGAGTTAAATCATTTTTAGCTGAATGCTTTTAACAAGTTGCTTAATTCGATTATAATTAGTGAATGTGTAATTGAGTAAATTGATTTACGCTGAAAGTAACGAGGATTTCTGCGCGAAATTTGCTTTAGGAGTTGCTACTCACGAAACGTTAATTATTACACGTTCGTTACAGAAACTAATATCACGCGTCAGAGGTTCTTCGTCTTACGGCTTTCTCGAATCACTTTCTTATTATAGAAATTATTCTCTGCAGAATGAATAACAAAGTTTCTTACAATTTTTCAAATAAATTTTCAATATATTGAAGTACTTATACTACTTATTGAAGTAGAGGCTGAAGTTGGCCGTACAGGATTATAAAACTGTAATAAAGAAGCTTTGAAGATTCTTGAAAATTAAAATTGATGTTTTTTCCAAGAAATGAAGTCTTGGGATCTTAAAGTAAATCTGCGCTACGTAATAAGAAACCGACTTACAGGTCTACTTCGAACTCATCCTAAGAAAAATATTACTTTTTTTTATAGAGCAACTGCGATGTAACCGTTACTTGGCAATTTACTTAGAAATTTATTTAATCGATTGGCAACGGTGAACAAGGACAATTGGACAAGAAAATCAAAAACTTCTATCTTTTCAAATTGTTAAAATGGAAGCTACAGAAAAAGTTCAAAATATCGAATATATTTCTCATTCATTAAAAAATGACAGAATATCAATGCTTCAAAGTATTTTCTATTTTCACCTGCAATAATCTCGATACAGTAAATCCTTTGAAAAAGTATAAATATTAAAGTCAAATGAATTCCAGCCATTATTTGATTCCAACTTGAAAATAATAATCCTTGTCAATCTGTCTGACTGAAAATAATGTTCAATAAATTTGGAAATCTATAATCCTACAATAGAATCCTGTTGAATACTACTTGGAAGCTCAATCCATATATAAATTCTAAATGGTGAACTCTAAATTCTAAATTCCCAATAGTTTAAAATCCTCTCCCGAGGGATCTGATAATGACTCTGAGAGGATTAAGCTGACGCAGAGGCTATCCTGGAATCTAGAGCTGATAAATATCGGATCCAGGACGCTTACCACGCAATAATGCAAGATCTAGGGTCGTAGCACAAGTTAACAGTTAAACACGTTGCTTTACTGGCCGTTAATTATCAAGTTTATAGGAGGACCACAGGCCTACAAAGTGCAAACGATTGATCATTCACACAGAGATCGATCAGTTTGATATATCGGCAATTAAAGTGATTTGGTGATATAATTGCACCCGGGGGAGACAAACAGTTGGATCAATTGTAGCACATACTGAGTACTGACTTACCGTTCGGTGACGAGTTCAACAATAACGGAGAATTCCGTTCAGACCAATCTCTCCAGGCAGGACTAGTCGTAGACCTGCCTAAGCCTCACTCACCGGCCCTGACTTGTCCATGTGAATCCATCATCAGATCATCATCTCAAGTCAACAACGAGAAGGCTGCATCTGCACACAGACAAACATTCCAACATAACACCTCTTTCCTCGCATTTCCGGCTTTTGCCTCTGGTTTATTATCCGCGTTGTGGTTTTCTTCGATTGGAGAGAGTTAGTCAGCCTTGATTTTTTTTTTGTGGTGTGGATAAGCGAGAGGAGATTAACTAGCCGTGTGCCTATCTTTATTATTTCTGTATTTCTGTATTTCTGATTTCTAGATTTTGAATGTTTCTTTTTTGTATATATATATATTTTTTGTATATTTCTTCAAGTTTGCCGGAACTCGATTTGGCGAAGTAGGCGGTGGCAGTGGTCGATTGAATGTTTGTCTGTGAGTGCACTGGTAGCCCTTGAAATGGCGCATTTTTTTTTGTGGTGAAGATTTACTGGATTTGACCAGAAATATTGATTTCTCTGGGTCGTGCGCAATTTTTTCGTTTCATGGTTGGTCGATGGTTGGTGGGTGGAGGGTCCGGCAGGTCTACGGCGTATGTGTGACGTATGTGAACAGAATATCTTGTGGAAGATGTGCATTCGATTGGTTCGATTGATCTCGTTAATAATAATGTCTGTCTTTCTATATGCATTCCGAATTTCCCCTTCGGCGATTGAGTTATTTTTTTCGAGATGCGTGATACCTCGGAATTGGTAAAATTAAGTCGAGAGAGAAGAGCAGGTGGAGAGAGAAGAGGAGAATCGAGATATTTCCAGGGTGCGGGTTGTTAATGTCAATGCAATTGGTTCGAGAAAATCACTTTTCTCGTGACTTTCAGCTGGAACTGACATAATCCCTACAAAGCGGGAGGAAAGAGCGATGATTGATCTGTTATCGAGAAGTTCTATATGAAACTCCATTAGAAGGACACCTCTTCTTCGTTCAGTGGCTCTTCTTGAGTGCTGAGTGCTGACACAGCACCTGGGGAACTGAGTCCAAGCTAATCATTAAAATTACTCGTTAGAGGAAATGAACGAAAAATAATTTTCTAAAGAAGATTCATCTACAGGATATTAAATCACTTTGAAGAACTCAATTTCTATTCTGATCGGTATCTCATTTCAATTAACCATGATCTCAACTAGTCACTACGAAAATTAAAAAAAAAAATACAATTGAAACGAAATATCGAAGAACGGAATTGAAGAAAAAAATGATTTCTCTGAAAGAGAAGAATGAAAATTCGAATCAAGGAGGAAAGAAAATTCAGTTCATTAACAATCCACAGATTTTGGTGTTTGAGAAACAGCGCTTGATTTTTCGCGACCTTTTAACGAAAGATCAACGGAAAAGAACATCGAGAATTTCTTCCTTTTACAGAACTGTCAAGAAAAGTTTCTCAAACTTGTTCGATCTTTCTACAAAGTACCATGCTTCCTTCTAAAATGAAACGAATAGTATATGGATGAAAATTAGAAAAAGTCTTGGAAAAATATCTTTCCCTTCTTTCTTTACGACTTTTTATTGTAATTTTCTAAATGAGAATGAAATGTAAGAGTTAGGTATAAAATGGAAAATAAAAATGCTTTTATATCGTCCATAATACAAAATGAGAAAATGTCATTCAAAATATTACGAATTTGAAGATAGCCAGATTGTCAGATGGACCGACAAGCAAACCTGTGACATTATACTCACCTAAATCTGCAAATTTACTGAAATAGCAAACAGTTCTGATTGAACTCACACAGAATAGAAAAGAAAAAACCTTGCGAAAAGGTGCAACACTATTTGAATCAGTGGAGTACATTTTTACTTTCATTTCGTCAAACGAAAAAAGAAAGAAAAACGATATATTTCAGTCTGTGTGAGTTATTGAATCCAAGGGTGATATTCTGTTCATCGCATATCACAGAGGGAGAAACATTAAAAGGAAGCAACTAAATGGAACCACGCATCTCAGAACTTGGAAGTTAGGATGATTTTCGAATTAATCCGTTGCTCGGTCGATGGTGATTGCTTTGATCTTGAGGGCGGCGAGTTAATTTCAGTGGATCTTGTGTGCATCTCCTCTGACTGTTGTATAATTCTTGTCTGATAGATTATTGCTGTTGTGTGATTAATTCGGTGCTCATGTTCTTCCCTGTATAAATATGCCTATTCAATTGTATGTTGTCTGATCCTTCGCTGAGTGTAGAACGTTTGATTCCAATGTGTTCGTACTGTACACACTGACTGTGTTCAGTTGTATATGTACTGTATCAATGTACACTGTACATATGGTTATCCATCGAGTATCTCGTAATGTGTGGTCACGGTGGTTATAATTGTTGGTAACTGGACATACACAATCTCACTAGCAGTAAATATGTATTTTATTATAATTTTATGAAAGCAATCAAGATGGGAAATTAAATAACTAGTTTGCATATGATCAGCGTGTCAAATATAAATGAAATCTGATAAAGAGCTAAGGGAAAGTTCATTAATTACATAAGGATATAACTAATCCTTTTATTTTTTTATACCATTGAAAAAAAAGTCTTTTCAATGAATTTTCAGTGACTTAAAAATATAACAATTCATAGTTGGGGTTTGTAATAGATGGAGGCGATAAATCTGTTCATAAGAAGGAAACTTTTTATGGAGGAGAGTGGAAATACAAAAGCAAGCTTGATTATGCAAAGCTCTGATGTGAGAGGGTAATTAGGGAATTAGAATATTTACGAGCTAAGGTCATTATAAAAAAATGTGTCAGAAAAATGTGCAATTATGCAAAAAGTGAGTGAATATCTTAAGGAAACTCTTCAATCTGCTGATGGCCTCATAGCAAAGTTAGGTAAAGTTTCTGAAGTTAAAAATATTAATTATTTGTTATGTACATTTCTGATGATGAATTTTATTTGCAGAAAGAAGGAAGGTAGTTAAAAGTTTTGCAATTCTTAAAAAAAAAAGAAACCCTATCTTTACCCGAGAAATTTACAAAGAAAACACATCAAGTCACATCAGAGTTAAATTGTTTGGCAAGTGGACTGGGATTAATTCGTGAATCTAAGAGTTGATGGACAAACGATTACCACGAGTACGTTGCCGAGGTGATTTTGTCCCGTAAAGGTAACAGCTCCACTTAATTCAGCCAGCTATTACGTGATTGTCTCTGGTCCTAATCGATACTCTACCCTCTCTTATAACAAGAACTGAAAGGCAGTCTAAGATCAAAGTGATTTATCGTGTTGGCAAAACCCCAATCAAATTTAAATTCAACCCCGGTCTGCGATTGACGTTGAATTTTAAACACAAAACTTAATATATATATATATATATATTTAGAAATAACCAGTGATTGATTTCTATCATACCATTAATTTTTTTAGGCAAAAAGAAAATTGCCCTCGACGACCCTTTAATAATTGTGCCATTTAAGAAAATCTGAGAAAGCCGAATCATTTCCCGATTCCGGTTAACGAGGGAAATATGTTGAGTAGATAGGGGCTTTTCAAAATCAAGTGGCGGATTAATAACGCTCACGAGTGTCGTATAATTCGCGTCTATCATAATCATGAATGTTATAAGAGACCGAGCCAAGCGAGCTTGGTCCAACTAGAATTTCACTGCTAACCTTGATTTCCACTCGAATTACCCCTTTTCATTACAGAAAAAAGCCTTTCAACTGGAAATGCTGATTTAAAGGAGATAGAAGGGAATGATGCGATATCTTTTCATATATTAGTAGAGATCAAATTCAGAGGCAAAAAATATATTTGAAATTTACAAAGGCGGTGTAAAAATCTCTATATCAATGGGTTCTGCTATATTTTCCGATAACGAGCCGTTACAGCCGAGAAAGAAAAGATTGATTAAAAATAGAAAAAGGAGTTACGTCAATGGCAAAACAGGAGCAAATCTAAAGAGCTATCGACACATCGAACTCCACAGAAACCGCGATGTTTTCAACACAATACACAAAGAGAGAAACGACTAGAGAAATGGTGGCTTTCAATTACCGGCTTCAGTTGCATCGAACGAATGTTTTGTGGGTTTTGACGGTACTAAATTGCCGCCAGTCGCGGTTCGATTTCCTAGGTACAATTTCCTTTACCCGCGTATCTGCAGATGCGTCAAGATGACATTTCTATTCCGTTAGAGGTAATGAAGATTGGGGTGTACGGTTTATATATTTCTCAGAAGTGGTTCTCATCTTAGAAATCAGATAATTCAAGACTAAAGGACACTTTAAAATGTTTCCAGTTCTTGAGACCAACTCGAAGCCTATAAGTTATTATTTCCATCAGAGTAGAAAGTTCAGCAGACAAGAATTTCTAGTAACACTTTTACAAATGTTTATAAGTTGAAATAACCAGAATTTTTTTCTGTAGAGAACAAAATATAGAGAGAGGAAAAGAGAGCAATTTAGAAATGAGATTTTTTTATTTTTGTCCAGGATATTTCGCAATTCGAAATAGGGTCAGCTAAACTAGGGATGTAGAGTTGGTATCAAGGGAAAAACGTGATAAAATACGATACTCTTTCGCTCTCATAGTGAAACGTAATCCTGTGCAATCTCACGACGAGAGAGCCACCGAAAGCTCATGTATCTTGTATAGCACGCGCGATCTACTGTGTTGTCATGGAGATCAGTGTTCATTTATACAGACTATTAAAGCAGGCACATAGATAAAAAAATATTGACAAAAAATATCCCTAAAAGAATATTAAAAATTGACAAAAGGTTGTTTAAGAATCCCATTATAATTCTTCAGACTTTCTATATTCAAAGAAGGAATATCAAAGCTCTATATTTAATCAACTGACAAAAGGTAGAAATTCAAATGAAGAATTTAGTGACTGAACTATCAAACTGCCTACAATGATAGGCTCCGAAGAGAATATTTGCAAATCTGGAAAAACTAAGTCTCAGACTGTTTAATCTGCACTTGTGGGTTTTTGTAATTTTACCCAAGAGGAAGTGTTGAATGAAGAACGAAGTAAAAGCCCTCGACCCTTTAAAGATGAACTAATGAAATCTCTAGAACAAGATTGCTGCTCTCTGGTAC
Organism: Synergus umbraculus; assembly: GCA_900474325.1. Lineage (NCBI taxonomy): Eukaryota > Metazoa > Arthropoda > Insecta > Hymenoptera > Cynipidae > Synergus > Synergus umbraculus. The sequence goes on along the minus strand of UCOK01018068.1, from coordinate 38,629 downwards.
TTGACCGAACCAATGTATTATTTACACCAATTTATTTTATCCCGACCTTTCATTTTTGTGTGTATTCAAAGCTGAAATATTACAAAAAAAGAATTGTCCATTAGGCTAAAAAAGTAAGTTCGAAGCCATGTTATTGTAGCAATTAATAACATGAACTCATTTCATTTGAATCATCTCTAATATTAGTTTTGGCTCGCATTCTCATTGCTTACCGCAAACTATCCAAATTCCCTAATTTTCTAGTTAATACTCCATGGAATTTCCTTCAGGATATGGACACTGAAAATAGAACCTCTGGTAACCGAAGCGCAATTATCGACAAGCGGTATCCCTTGCTTCTTGTTGCTTAGCTACGAGTAAAGTAGAGGTAATGCAATTTTGGTGTACCGAAAAGTTTGTGTACAGACAATATGTACAAACCAGTTAACATTGGTAAATTAGGCTTTGAAGACAAAAGAGACGATTTCCAATCAATATTTCACGAAAAAAATTGATTTTTCAATGTTAAGTTAATGATAATGTCCTGAACTATATTTTTCACATAATAGTTCCAGAGACAGAAGTATTTTTATGCGAAGAAATAAGGAGAAGCTAAATGATATCTTCTATAGTGAACTCTGAGCAAAAATTACGTCCATCATTGACTTTTACTAGGTTTTAAAATCAAGAAAGTAAGAAACCTAGTTTTCTTCCGTCTACTATTTTCCAAGCGACCTATAAACTAAGATCCCTTGCGACGTGCAATGCCATTAAAAACCGAGAGAGGAATAAAATATATCACCTATCTAAGAGTGATTTCAGGCGAAGGATTCTACCTAAAATAGACCAATCTGTGTAACTTGCAAACGTGTAGATTTTTCCTTTCAGCTGAAACCAATATCCGAGAAAACTGTCGTTTTCATCCCTCTCGAGAAAAGTATAAGTAAATTTTCTAAGAAAAGACTTACAATCTTTTAAATTTAAAAATTGAATTGATGAAATTCGAGAGAAATTTTTCAGTATTTTAAGATAGGAATACAGGTGAAGTGATTTCTCAGCCAATCGCTAATTTCTCGTAAATTTCTAATGCATCCCAGACGAGAGGAAAAGACAGAGAGTGAGTATAAGGAGAATTGCGTGGGTTTTACAGTTGGTGATGCGAAAATTACGGATGCCAAGATGGAGCCCTCGATGTGAGTGACTGGTCTGGCTGACGTAAATCTACCGTGAAGTAGCCACTCCTACTTGAGAATCCAAATTCCCCAAATTAAAGCGTACTGGAACCCTAGATCTAGGCGAAGAAAAAAAAAGAGAGCAAGTAGATTTGTGCACAAGACCGAAATACCATTTCTATTGTCTTGCCGCCACCCGCTCACTAGTTCATTTGCCTGCTGACAAATTAATTAACAGCTTGTGACCACAGTCCAAGATCTTTGTCCGTCACTGAAAAATTAGAGGAATCAACCGTTTCTTGAGACTGAAGACACTCATTAGTCTTTTTTGGGAAATTCTTACATGGTACATTGACAGGGTGACCACAAGATTCAATTTTTTTATTTCTCTGACTTTTCCTTGACTTTTCCCTGAATTTCAGACAAATTTCCCTGACATAAAAGTATTAAAAATGAAAACAAGTTTTCAGTAAAAATACTATGAATTTTTTCAAGTATAATATCACTTTAAATCTTTTGAAGTCTAAAATCATTTCACAATACTCAAAATTCGTAAGAATCTCTTAAACTTACGACAACCTTAAAAATCTTTTAAAATTCATTGAAATTTCTTGAAATTCTTAGAAATATTTTTAAAATCGACTAAATTCCGTCAAATTTTTTAATATTTCATGAAAATCCTTAAATTTTCACTCAAATCACAAATTTTCCTCAAAATCACTTAAAATACTTTAAATTCCACGAAAAACTTCAAAATATTTTAATATTCCTAACAAATCTCTTAAAATTTCTTGTAATCCTTCAAAATTCCACAAAGCCTTTAAAAATTTCTTGAAATATTTCAAAATTCCACCAGAAATTTAAACATCCCTTAAAATGCGTCAAAATCTCTTACAATTGTTGGAAATTTTTTGAAATTCTTTAAAATTCAGTGAAATCTTTTAAAATTCCTAGACACATGTTTAAGTTCCTTAAAATTTCACTATAATATTCAAAATCCTGTAAAATATCATAAATTCTTTAAAATCTATATTAAAATCCCATGAAATCCTCTACAATTTCACAAAATCTTTTACTAATCATAAACATCTCGTGAAATCCTTTAAAATTCAATAAGGAACTTTGAAATTCCCTAAAATACACTAAAATCTCTAAATAAAAATTCTTGGAAACAAAAACCTCACAAAATCCTTTAAAAATCGAAAATAATTTTTGAAAACTTTTCTTAATTCCACGAGGAATATTTAAGTTCCTTAAAAACATTTTAAAAATATCAAAATTTCTTGAAATTTTTACAAGCTTCTTATAATTCTTTACAATTACACGAAAAACTTTTGAAATCTCTTAAAATACGTGAAAATCTCTTGAAAATCCATAAAATTCTAGAAAATCTTTTATAAAACATAAAAATCTTGTAAGATTCTTTAAAATTTCAATCAAATCCCTTAAAATCACTTTAAAAAAATTAAAATTTCCTAAAATTCTTACAAGCTTTTTAAAATCATTTAAAATTCCATGAGAGTATTTATTTATTTTTTCCCTTAAAATATCTTCAAACTCTTCCAAGTTTCTTAAAATCCTTTATATCTCTTAAAATTTTGTAAACTTCCACAAAATTTTTTTAAAATCATAAAAATTTCATGAGGTTCTTTAAAATTCCACTAAATATTTTTAATAATATACAAACCTCTTGTAATCCCTTTAAATTCCCAGAAATCTCTTAAAATCTTTTTAAATTATTGAAAATGTCTTGAAATCATTAGAAAATCCAAAAAATCTCAAAGAATGCCTGGAAATTCTTTATAATTTTTCTAAAACCCTGGGAAAGTTTCTAAAATCTGTTAAATAAACTATAAAATCTATATATATTCAATACGAAAAAAATAAAATAACATTAATTTCAATTTCAATTTCTATTTCCTCTGACATTTCCCTGACTTTCCTGACATGTGGCCACCCTGATTGACAAAGAAATTCACGACACGAAATTTATTTACCACTATCTATTCTCAACTTATCAAATCCATTAAAAATTTCAACTGGTGACGAATTTACCGGTGTATTCCGGCTTCCCTTCAAACAAATAATGTCAATTGCACGAGTTCCTCAATAAGTATTGGCTAGAAGAGCAGGACTCATGAATATGATTAATTAAAGCCGATTGTGCCTAGTCCGAATGAATGGCCCATTGATTGTGCCCGGGCGATCGTCACTCGAGAATAGACTGTCTGGCTTAGCGTTTTCCCTGCCACAACCACGTTCGAGTTGTGTAGTTTCCGCAAAATAGGAAACTTCAAGTTTGCTGAAGTAGAAACGAAACAGCCAACTGCCAGAGAGTTCGAGAAACCGGACAATTCAAATACACTCCGACCAAAATCTACAATCAACAAGTTTTCAGTAGTTCGAAACTATATTTTCCTCAAAAGATTACCTGAGCTCTCATCAAAATATTGAATGCAATAGAAAATCTAGAATCCTTCAACCATTGCAGAAATAAAGAAGAAAATAAATAATCTTGCTCCAGGAAGAGATATTGTAAAAAGTAATTAAGTTGTGATTGTGAGATCTAAACCTAATCGATAAATTTTTACCTTATTTATGGGTAAAAAAATTATCATTGGCACCGCTAATCCACAGAAAAATAAAGTTAAATGACCTTGTTTGTGAACTAAACCTAAACGACTCAATCAACCAGCGATAAATGCGTCGTAAACGTGAAAGGGAACCAAACAAAACGACTTGGATGAATATAACGGATCATGGTTCGCTGGCTACGAATTAATTCGCGACAGAACCGAGATCTAAAAGTAAAACGTCCGTGTATTTATGTTCCACCAACTGATCGTGTTGTTTTAGAAGTGCAGATTCTTCTAATGTTCAGTTTTCAAGTTGCAGATAAATGAATATTCAATGCAGGACCTACACAGAAAAGAACAAATATTCAACGATGGCTGACTGATATCAAAACAATAAAAAAACTTAGATCCACAAATATTATTCCAACTAAAAGTAAAACAATGCTCAGTACTAGTTTCTTATACACTGAAAAAAATGTTTGGTGCGGACAACAAAAAATTTTGTTGCTATAGAAGCAACCAAAGTTTTGTTAATTCAACCAGAATTATTTTGTTGCAAAATATCAATATTTCAATCAAAATATCAAAATTTCAATCAAAAGATCAAACAGTTTCTAGTTTAAAATACAATTACTAAGCATTCACTCATTTGAATGCTCACAACTTTTCAGTCATCAAATAAGAGCATTTAAAACGAAAATCGTTTCGAAATGAATTCTCGCTCAGTCTTCATTTTCTCAGTGTGTATGAGATTTGCAATAAAAGGAAAGAAGCAAAAAGAGAAAATGTTCCTATCGTGTCGAGTAACAGTGTACGAGCGCACTTTGAAATATTAACTTCTCGACTCAGTAAAGCCATTTGAATTCATGGGAAAGCGAATACTCCGAACAGAATTATACGCGATTCGTAGTATTGTATACAAGGATTCACAGTATATGGAAGTTCATTGGGTGATATTGTATTTTACACATGTAAAGACGTATATACATGTATATATAAAGGATATATGTGATATGTCCCATACGTAAATGACCTCATTCGTGTCCGAGGAACAAGTCCACGTAGATGTCATGTTTGTTGGGTGATGGCGATAGCCGATGTGGATGGCAATGTATGATGTTATGATAATACATATCCAGATCTGAAAAATGTTCCGTATACATGCTTTTTTTTCATGGTGTAAGTTTCAATCGTAAAATCCATTCCATGTTTTCAATATTCAGGATTCATAATTTATTCTTGCCCGTCACGCAGCTTTTCCAGGTGAATTTCCGAAAAAAACGTTCTAGTCCAATTCAATTTAAAAGCGTTCAACACTCATTTCTTCCCTCAATTTTTCCGAAAACGTCGAGGGATGAAATTCATCTATGATAAATGACGCCTTTCAAACTGAAACTCTTCTGTGTGAAGGCTACATAATAACTACAGCGTTATCGCACTTTACACCTTGCCTTTTACTGCAAATACATGTATATTCTTGTATATATGTATAGGATGCACGATCAGAGGTATTGTATTAGATTTTGTTAAATAGAGAATAATCAGGGCGTCTACTGACTCAACCGATTTAAATTTCATGCGTTTTCCCGGTTTTTCAAGGATAAATTCCTGATTTTCCAGGAAAGTAAAAACGCACTTTAATGCTACTTCATACATTCACTATTAATTGGGTTGAAATTTCAGACGTCTAGACTGATGATTTTTTTTAATTTGTTGGAATAATAATAAGAAAATAGTTTCTACTATTCCTAATACTCAAAATTTCTGTTTATTGAGTAGGAGCAATTTTAGAGAATTTAAAAGAATTTGCAACAGATTTTAAATAATTTTCAGGAATTTTAAGAGATTTATAGGAATTCTGAAAAGAGTTATCAATAGATTTTTTTCAGAAATTTAATAAAATTTTAAGATATTTTAACTGATTTTTAACGAATTTTAAGGAATTTAAAGAGATTTCAAAATATTTCAAGAGATTTTAATGAACATTAAGGAATTTTAATATATTTTAAAGAATTTATTGGTATAATAACAAAAAAAAAAGTTTCCACTCTTCTTAATACCCAACATTTTTATTTATTGACTAGGAGCAATTTTAGGGAATTTAGATGAATTTGCAAAATATTAAAAATAATTTTCAGGAATTTCAAAAGATTTTATAAGATTTAGAAAATTATAAAAGGATTTCAAGCGTTTTATAGTAATTTTAAGTAATTTGAAGAGATGCTATAAAAGATTTTGATTCATTTTAGGAATTTAAAAGGATTTCAAGATATTTCAAGAGTTATTATATATTATTTACCTATATAATACTTTTACTCTTTTTAAGAATAAACTAAGGCAGGGTGGCCACAAGATTCAATTTTTTTAATTCCCTGAAATTTCCTTAACTTTTAGATACTTTCACTTTAAATCTTTTGAAATTTAAAATCACTTCACACCATTTAATATTCGTAAAAATCTCTCAAATTTACAACTTTTGAAATCTCTTAAAGTTCATTGAAATTTCTTGAAATTCCTGAAAACATCTTTAAATATCTTAAAAATCCATGAAATCCTTTACAATTATTATACAAAATCTTTTACAAATCATAAAAATCTAGCGACATTCCGTAAAATTCCCTAATGTGAAATAAAATCTCTGAAGAAAAACTCTTGCAATAAATGATCTCACAAAATTTTTTAAAAATCAATAATACATTCTCTGATAAGAATGTAAAAATTACTTGAAATTTTTTTAATTCTATGAGGAGTATTAAAATTCCTTAAAATAATTTTTAGAATGTCAAAATTACATGCAATTTTTACAAACATTTTTAAAATTTCACGAAAAACTTTAAAATCCCTTAAAATACGTAAAAATCTTTCACAATTTTTGAAAACTTTTCCCCTAATATTCTATAAAATCTTTTATAAATCATAAAAATTTCTTAAAATTCTTACAAGTTTCCTAAAATCCTTTATAACTCCACGAAAAAAAACTTTAAAATCCCTTGAAATACGTAAAAAATCTTTTAAAATTTTCGAAAACTTTAAAATCTTATGAAAACTTTTAAGATTCCATGAGGAACATTAAAATCCCTTAAGGGTGGTGGAGCCAAGTTCTAATCTAAAAATTCGATTTCCTCATTTTACTCAACAAATATTAAGTTTGGAATTTTTTCCCTTTGTAGAATTAATGAATTTTTAATTAGAATTATGTGTACAGAGCGAGAAAATACATAATTCAAATATTTCTTAAGTAAAATGAAAATATACAATTTTCAATATAGATTTTTAATTCCTCGTTTTATGCAAAAAGTATTGGAATTAAATATTTTTTCGATCTGTACGCAATCTCATATTTGGAAAAAGATTAGCGCTACAAAGCGAAAAAATATTTATCTATAATTTTCAATGAGTAAAATGGAGAATGGAATTTGGAGCTTAACACTTGCGCCCAACGCCCTTAAAATCACTTTGAAAAATCAAAATTTCTTAAAATTTTTACAGGCTTTTTAAAGTCCTTTAAAATTCCTTCAAATTCCTTACAAATTCTTTTAATTCCCTAATCTTCCTTAAAAATCTCTTAAAATCCTTTATATTTATTGAAAATGTCTTGAAATGATTAAAAACCTAGAGAATCTCAGAGAATACCTGGAAATTATTTAAAATCCTTCGAAATCTTTGGATAGTTTCTAAAGATTTGTTAAATAAATTATAAAAGCTATATGTGTAATACTGCAAGTATTTACTCAACTACTAATCAGACTTAATTTTGAGCAACTAAGTTACTCAATCAAATTATAAAATATGAAACAATAACTGAAGTGTATTAACTTATTTCTTTGGTAGACATTATTTGCTATGATAAAAAACAAAAATAGTTTATAAAAGTAGGTTCTTGAAAAAAATTCCAGGATTAAAAGAAAATTCCAGACGTATTCCCGGTTTTCCCGGTTTTTCCCGGTAGTAGACACCCTGAATAATAATAAGAGAAACTTGAATGTCAAACAAATAACGAAAAAAGTAATGAGTTTTAAAAAGTAAAGTCGACCAAAGACTCGATATGGAAAAGGATGAATGCTTTGATAAAAAAAATCCTTGTTTTTCCTTATCGTGGAGTGTTTCTTTTACATTTGGATCAAATAAAAGCAGAGCTTCTGCCGGGCTTTATTGATAAGATCGAGCGTTTGAAGTGGTTGGCAAAGCGTGTACGGAACAGTTTTCAAGTCGATCGAGGCTCGTGAGAGATACAGTAGCCGGAGAAATACTGGTATGTCGGTGAAGTGGAGTAACGTTAAAAATACACGGATAACAGAGATGACCAGAGAAACTTACCCAGTGCTGGCGTCGTATAGTCCCAGCTCTCGGTATCATTTTTATAGACATTTAGTTTTGTGGGCTGAAACAAAGCAAAACATAAAATTAATCTTTCATACCATTTTTTATCTGCAAGGGAACAGTGTAAAATTATTTCCCAACACTGCTATTCCCATTTTCATAAAAAAAAAAATCAAGCAATATAAAAAAAAGATGACTTTTCTTGTCGATCTTAAAGAAGATTCATTAATTTTCAATTAAATGGGTACACATAGAGATCCTTAAGATCCTTCTTTCTTTAATCGTACAGATGAAAGAAGGTTCTGAATTCTGAACTGAAGTGAATTTTTCATCAATCTAGTGAATGGAAGACGTTAGGAAAAAATCTCTCCCTTGATTGGATTAGAGATTGACCGAGACAGAAAAGCATCACCGGATTAGAAATCCGTCTAGCAATGAAGGCTGAAGCCAGCCGAAATCGTTAGCACGAATAAAGCAACTATCAAAGCTGAGAAGAGTCATTTCGTTTCCACTGAATAATTCAGGGATTCGAAGCGGTAATTCCGAGGGTGAAAATTTACCTAGTGCGCGCAAGATACAATTACTTGAATGTAGTCTTTTTGACTCGTAGATACGAGAAGTCGAAATTAAGAATTCAGGATTCAAAGTGCATTAGTACATCGTGTCTCGCATAAGTTTCAAATGCAACTGGGGCACTTGAATATATCTATAGAAAGCACTTTGGTGTACATTGAAGGGTTCAATAAAAGAAAAAAAAAAGAAGAATAAAAGGAAAAGGGAAAAAGACTAAGTTCTCGGCTTTGCAGGGTGTATTGCAATGTAAGCAGCTCGGTGAAGACCTCCAAGTATAATCTTCCTGAGCTTCTGTATCCAAGCAAACAGTATCATCGTTATATGTATATCGTCCACTCGATGTAAAATATTTCTTCCCAAATCTACTTTATCTAGAAATCTTTTCCCTACACTGAGAAACTCTGTGTTAGAAAAATTACTAATATCGATAGCAAGTAGGGGCAAAATCCCAAAAATTGAGACATTTTAATACAGAAAATAATAAATTGTACTATTTGTACTTGCTATCGATAATCTAAATATCGATCCTTAAATATTCCTAGAAACCTCTTGAAATTCATTGAAAATACTTTAAAATCATTAGAATTTCGTCAAATTCTATGAAATCCTTAAAAATTCGACAAAATCTTTTAAAAATTAGGAAAATCTCTTGAAATCTGTTAAAATTATTTTTTAAAGAGTTGAAAATAGTTATCAAAAGGATTTTTGAATTTTTCAGAGATTTCACAAGATTTAAAGAAAGTTTAAGAGATTTGGAAGATTTTTGTAAAAATTTTAAGGGGTTTTCAAGATATTTTATAATAATTGTTAAAAGATGACTTTTCTTGAAAAAACTGTTGAAAATCTTCTGAATTCTTATGAAATTAAGTAAAATTCCCTATAAACCTTTGAAATCTGTTGAAATCTAGTGAGACTATCGGAAACAGTGGAATTTTACTGCACATTCAGTAAAATTTCACTGTTTAATCAGTAAAAAAATACTGTTTTACAGTTTTTTTTACTGATAAAACAATAATATTTACTGCACATACAGTAAAATTTCATTGTTTCCGACAGTCTCTAGGCTTCCACTGTGAAACAGTGAAATTTTACTGTTTCAAATTTAGGAAGTGCTTTTGAGCTACACTATTTTTTATGTACGAAATAACGTGCTATATTTCATTTAGTTGAAGTTTCAGATGTCTAGTCTGACGATTTTTTTTAGAATTATTGGAATAAAAATATCAATAACATAAATTATGCCAAGTTTAAAACTTCATAAAAATTTTCAAAATCGGAAATCTTTTGAAATCTACGTTAAAATTCATTAAAATCTCTAAATATTCCTAGAAACCTCTTGAAATTCATTGAAAATACCTTAAAATCATTAGAAATTTCGTCAAATTCTATGAAATCCTAAAAAATTCAACAAAATCTTTTAAAAATTAGGAAAATCTCTTGAAATCTGTTAAAATTATTTTTTAAAGAGTTGAAAATAGTTATCAAAAGGATTTTTGAATTTTTCAGAGATTTCATAAGATTTAAAGAAATTTTAAGAGATTTCGAAGATTTTTGTAAAAATTTTAAGGGGTTTTCAAGATATTTTATTATAATTGTTAAAAGATGACTTTTCCTGAAAAATCTGTTGAAAATCTTCTGAATTCTTATGAAATTAAGTAAAATTCCTTATAAACCTTTGAAATCTCTTGAAATCTTTTACTTTAATTAAAATTTATTATTTTCTGTATTAAAATGTCTCAATTTTTGGATTTTGCCCCTACTTGCTATCGATATTTGTAATTTTTCTAACACAGAGTTTCTCAGTGTTGTGCAAATAAAAGTATCAATTATTATAAGAGAGAGATAGGAACTAGAGAGACTTTTATTATCCTTACATTTTTTTACTTGCAAAGGTTTTTCGTCAACTGAAGACATAGACTAGACAGAACGACCTAAATTCTTAAAATATCAATCATCAGTCCAATTTTTAGACATTGGAATTCCAGAAAACACGAAAGTTAGCCTAATATAGATTTATAGAAATTATTATTGAATTATGTATTTGAATTTCTGATCAATTAAAAGGAATAAACATTCTTCCGGGTTGTGATCAATAAATCGAAACGATTAATAATAATATTCAAAATGAATCCAGAATTTCTGTCGAGAGATAAATTAGAATTATGTGTATGTACCGCAAATATCGAATAATTTATACCGCACGTTGATAATAATCCATAAATAACTGAATAATTTTCTATATCCAAGGCATTTGTTCTGAAATGTATCCATCCTGAAAAATGCATTTCTATGGTTTATTGAAATGACAACTTATACTAATTATTTTGATATCAAGTGCACATAATTAGAGGCGATCAATTTTGACTTGAATCCTTAATACTACGGGACTTTGAACAGAGTGACTTATCAGTGAAATGTAATGAGCTTTGCAGGTCGCAATTTATCGCAAGATATAATGAGGGGATCACAATCAATAAGGGAATAGAAATTGTACAATAAACGACCATATTCCATGGAAACGATCAACAGTGACAATAAACCATAGAAGATTGCCATCATCATAAACTGGCTTTGTTGACAGTATTGAATCCTGGTATGATCATTGGATATAACGAAGCATTGTTTGATTTTAAGTAACACAATGACATATATCGCGAACAATAAAATAGTCGATGTCGATTTCATATTTTCGTTGATAATTTTAATAGAAGAAAGAAAAAAAAGCAGCATAATTATTTCATGTGATTCTAGATTGATTCCACATTGATTCTGAATTGAACTAATAAACTCGATGATTTCATTCACATCCTGACATTCAGTTTAGACTTAAAGTTGCGAAACAGATAATATTTCTATCAGTTTCATTCAAGGTTCGAAAATTAATTTTAGCAGATTGGATTCACATGTTTTCTGGGATGACACATACATGACTGTCTAACTGCTCCAGTGAAAATTTATCAAATCTCATTTCAAGATATTACTACATGTTGTATCATTATTCCAGGATTTACGTTGATAGAGACGAGTGTTAAATTATCTCTTGAGAACGAGTAAAGTTGCATAAATTCACTTTAAGAACTGCTTCTGTGACTTTTATGAGGCGCGAAGCGTGTTTTCCACGGATATGATAAAACACTCTTGAGTTACTTTGACAAAATACAGTTTCATTCAATTTCCACAACGAAAAGTGTTTGACAAGCATAGTCTGAATCTCGGTCTGAATTCGACTTTATAAAACAGTGTTGTTAAAATCCAATTTGGTTATCTGAAAACGGCTAATATATTTAAATCGCTAAATCCCAATGATGGGGACCCAGGATCACTCATCACGCAAATTATAGAAAATATCTCAGAATTCTAGTGATTGAGTAACGAAAATTTGGCACGGATACGGAATCCCTAGCCGGAAGTCGTTTCGACCTACTCTCGTATGCAAAATCATTTTGAAATCCTGGAATCATTGGGGCGCTGAATCAAGGTTTCACACTTTGATATCTGATATACTCAATGTTCATATCTAATGCCAAAAATTGCAAACTAATGATTCATAATATCAAACGATTAATTTCATCTAATTTTGTTTACGGACAAATTTCAATCTGCTTGAGCTACACTATTTTTTATTTACGAAAAAAAATAGTCTATTACTATTTGAAATAATGTAATATATTTTATTTAGTTGAAGTTTCAGACGTCTAGTCTGACGATTTTTTTTAGAATTATTGGAATAAAAATATCAATAATAAAAATTATGCCAAGTTTAAAATTTCACAAAAATTTTCAAAATCAGAAATCTTTTGAATCTACGTTAAAATTCATTAAAATCTCCAAATATTCCCAGAAACCTCTTGAAATTCATTGAAAATACCTTAAAATCATTAGAAATTTCGTCAAATTCTATGAAATCCTTAAAAATTCAACAAAATCTTTTAAAAATTAGGAAAATCTCTTGAAATGAATTACAATTATTAGAAATCTCATAAAATTCCTTAAAATTTCACGAAGTATCCTAAAATCCCATAAACTTTTACAAAATCGTTTTAATATTCTAAAAATCTCTTGAAATTCATGTTAAAATTAGTGAAAATCTCTAAAAATGCCTAGAAACCTCTTGAAATTCCTTCACATTTAAAATCCCTTAAAATCATTAGAAATTTTTTCAAATTCCATGAAATCATTTAAAATTTCACAAAATGTTTCAAAAATCAGAAAAATCTCTCGAAATACTTTTATATAAATTATTAGAAATCTCATAAAACTCCATCAAACCAAAAAAAAATTCCACAGCATCTTTTAGAAATTGAAAAATTTCTTGAAAACCCTTAAAATTTGACGAAAACCTTCGAAATCTTTGAAAATTCTAAAAAAATCTTTTAAAAATTATAAAAAGCTTTTGAAATTCCTCAATAAAACTCCCTATAAAGTTTTAAATATTGATTAATTTACATTGAAAATAATAAAGAATTAAATAAACTTGTAATCCTAATTGTTATTTTTAGTTGGCACAATATTTCTGGATAAAATATAATTAAAAAAAAAATATTTCGTTCATTTGAACGTTCGAAACTTTATTCACATTTTTTGTGAATGAAAATAGTTATCAAAAGGATTTTTGAATTTTTCAGAGATTTCACAAGATTTAAAGAAAGTTTAAGAGATTACGAAGATTTTTGTAAAAATTTTAAGGGGTTTTCAAGATATTTTATTATAATTGTTAAAAGATGACTTTTCCTGAAAAAACTGTTGAAAATCTTCTGAATTCTTATGAAATTAAGTAAAATTCCCTATAAACCTTTGAAATCTCTTGAAATCTAGTGAAATCGATAAAAATGTCTTAAAAACCTTTTGATAACTCTCATGAACTTTTTTAAAAAATGGATAAAAGTCTCTGAAAAAATAAAATCTCTTAGAATTCTTTCACAATTTTTTAAAACATTTCAAAGTCTTTTTATCAATTAAAATTCTTCTCTCTAAAATTGAATCAGTCAAATTACACTGATTTTCAGTGACACTTTTCTCACGATTTTAATCAGTGAAAATTCACTGACAATCAGTCAAAAGTCACTGAAATTTTCAGTAATCGTCACTAAACTACTAAAAATTTCAGTGACTTTTCCTGATTTCCAGTAGATTATTCAATAATTAAAATCGTGAGAAAAGAGACACTGAAAATCAGAGGAATTTGACTGGTTTTTCAGGGTTTTCGAAGGATTATAAAGAATTTCCAGGCATTCTTTGAGATTCTTTGGGTTTTCTACTCTCTAAACATGAATCAAGGAAATTTAACTGATTACCAGTCAAATTCCACTGATTTTCAGTGACTCTTTTCTCACGATTTTAATCAGTGAAAATTTACTGAGAATCAGTAAAAAGTCACTGAAATATTCAGTAATCGTCACTAAACTACTAAAAATTTCAGTGACTTTTCACTGATTTCCTGTAGATTATTCACTAATTAAAATCATGAGAAAAGAGTCACTGAAAATCAGTGGAATTTGACTGGTAATCAGTTAAATTTCACTGATTCAAGTTTAGAGTTAAAATTCTTTAGAACACTTTTAAAATTCTGTGAAATCTCTTAAATTCTGAGAAACGCCATGTAAATTTCTGCTGGTAAATAAAAATAAAATGGTTTTGAGAATTTCTTTTTGATATTCTTAATCAAGTAAATGTTAAAAAAAATAAAATAAAAAAAATTCGTCAAACTAGATGTCTGATACTTCAACCCAATCAATATTTGAAAGTGTATTCGCCATTTCTTTCTCGTCTATAAAAGGGTGAATTTTATTGTTCACCACGGTGACATTTTGAGAACTACTTGGTGCGATTTGCTACTACAAAATCTCGTAAATCTGTGCACTTATTCTCTATTTTATCTGAGATAACAACATAGACCACCCGGCTAACACTGTTACGAGTCGGGCTCTTCGATTGATGATGATCGTAGCCTATAAACTCGACGGCTTTCATCGTGTAAACAGCCCCTAATATCAGGGAGCAAACGGAAGGAGGACAGAACTGGCAAAGAGCAAAGAGCGATATCAAGTGATATTATGGATCGTTAGCGACGTTTAGTGAGTAGTAAATATTTTCACGATATTACAGTCCAGTGGGCATTGCAAAAGCATATGAAAACTATCGTGAAACCTAAAAAAAAATTCTCCCAATTAAATTGAGGAAAAAATATTTTAAACCACAAAATATCTGGGATTCATCTTTTGAATTTTGTTTATAAATCAATGGAGCAATGCAATTTATACATTGGTTAAAAATATGACAAAAGTGTAATTTTGAGCTGGACAAATATAATGAATCCTTTTGAAATTACAAGAGGAATTTTCAAATTAAAAGGTGCATTGTGAAAGGGATGTTTTTTAATTAAAAGAGGTATTCAGTCACCCTCCTAATTCAAAGGGATTTAGAGAAGCCTTAAAAGGCAGCCTTCATAAAATGATAAAAAAAAATTAAATTCTTCATAAAATGTGGACATTTTTTCAGAAAATATTATCAGAATCATAGTAAATTTTAGAGATATTTTTTCATCAAAAAATTTTTAAAGTTCTAATTTGTTTCTTGTATTGCATGCTTGAACTTCACGTACGAACATTTGAATTTTCAGAAATTCTAGAGCATGAATACCGGCTTGTCGTCACTAAGTTGCGGTCTATTTCTTGTTTGCATTCCATTCTAAACTTCAACGAATTAATTTTCAGATATCTCGCTACACTTCCGAGTTCTCAAGTACAACGATCTTTCCGTATCATTAAATCGATCGGTTTTGTCAACTTTTAAATTCTGCCACTCATTAACTTTTAAAGGAAATTAATAATTTCCTTTAGAAATTAATGAGAGGTAGATAATAGCGATAATATGATGTCTTTCTTTCATAAAATCGAGATTTTTTTTCCGTGAGGATGTACCTCGTTATTGATTAATTTATCGAGATTCTCAATAATACCTTAGTCCCACGGAATCTCTTGTAACTGACAGGAAATTAAAATTTAATTAGTTCCAAGACTTCAGATCCTGCGGTGTAATTACTAATTTAAAGACTTTTATCCCATGTTAATTAAACAAAAGTATACTGTTAATCAAATTATTAATCAGGTTATTAATGAATTTATTAATCAATTTATAACAAAAAAATAAAAAAATATATGTATACTTTCATATTTGTCATTTTTTTAAAACTAGAACACAGCATCTATTTAAAAACTAATTATTATAGAATTTGAAACGATTATATTAAAGTTTTTCGATTTATTGAGACGTGTAACTTTTGACGTTTTCAAGAGACGATGACTACATGCAATTTCGCGGTCTAGTGGAAAATAATGGCATCATTCGTCTCGCAAAGTCAAGTGCAGAAATCGTGCAATAAATGTCCGATGTAACTTTAATTTAAGTGGAACAACTACTCTGATCTAAAATTTGCGTTTAAATTCGCTAAAGCTTAATTAAAGCTATAAAGCCTTTAGTAAATTACGAACGAGTTTTTACCACGAATTTTCATTTCGAGGCTCTATAAAAGTGAATAATCCTGACTAGGAGAATACCTGATGATTTCTTTGTGGAACTCAAAAAAAAAAAAAAGAAAAAAAAAAAGATTCACTAATTTAAAGTACAGCAAATAATTAAATAGCCTAATTACTTGCTAAAATTTCACTACTCTAATTTTGAATATATAATATGATGCTTTCATAATCCACATAGTTACCATAAATATACATATTAATAACAACAAGTTACACCGAATATTAATTAATGCTGATATCCTGATATCCATTTCCCTCGTTTCGGTATAATGATGTTTACAACGTTATTACTCTACAACAGTTATAACAGTTACTCTATAAACCAAAACTAATTATTCAAAAGACGCTTATTCAAAAATTACCGATCTGCATATATTATGTAAATTATATTAGTTGGAATAATTTAATTCCAAGAATCCTTTTACTATTTAAAATTGCAAGTCAATTCCTCGATTTCTATTCGACAGACAGGAACTCTATTCAGAAATATATATGTTTTCTCATTTAAAAACTCGATTTAATGATTACAGGGACTATATACATATATAGTGAAAGAAATAATAAGCCTTTCGTTCAAAACGCTCTCTTTTTTGCCCCCTTAAATATTCGATTTTTATTAGGGGGTTGGAACGAGAAGATCCTCGAATTTATTACTTCAAGGAAGGAATTCCTTTCTTCAGCGAAACGCTCATCGATACTAAACTTGCGGCTCTTATGGGCGTTCGGAGTGTTGTACGATCACACCCACCCAGCACGCTTCAGGGAAAGTCCATAGAATAGCGTTTAGCTTTTTTGCTTTTACTATTCATACCTTCACAGATAAGCGAGTGAACTTCCGGGTGACTGAGCAACCTTTCTCGAATAAGTGATGACCAAACGATAACGCGACTTGAAAAAAGACCCTCTTCTAGAATAAAAATCTAAATAATACACGGAAAAAACTGGAGGGTCAAAATTTGAGAGTCAAAATTTTGAGGGTCGGTGTGACTTTCTAGATGGTCAGATCGGCCCTTTATAACTTTTAGGATATGGTCGACCCGACTCTCAATTTATGGTCAGGTTGACCATCAGCAGATGGTCAAATTGACTCTCCTCGATGGTCGAATCGACCTTTGAAGTTTTAAACTGACGTGACCATAATTTTTTTCGCGATTTTCATTCTTTTTTGCAAAGGACTCCGGTTCAGATAGTTTTTTCAAGAAAATATTATTAAAAGTTATACGTGCATCAAATATCTCCTTAATTGCTTAATTAATAGTAGTCCACGAAGTTTTTGTGATTGAGATCAGTCTCTGGTCGTCTTCGGTGAAAAGTGAAAAAAAAAAGTTCAGTGTGACATGTTAAAAATCGACCCTCCAAGATGGTTGAGTAGACCATCTTATTTTGACTCTTTAGGGAGGGCTAATTTGACCATCTTGATGGCTGTCCTATAGTCGACCCTC
Organism: Synergus umbraculus; assembly: GCA_900474325.1. Classification (NCBI taxonomy): domain Eukaryota; kingdom Metazoa; phylum Arthropoda; class Insecta; order Hymenoptera; family Cynipidae; genus Synergus; species Synergus umbraculus. Next base: position 21,032 of record UCOK01018068.1, on the reverse strand, counting down.
AAATAGATTCAGTCTGACCATCTAGAGATTCAGTCTGACCTTCCATTTTCTCCGTGTATATATCTAATTCGAAATTGAAATAATTCTATTCTAAAAAGATGATTGAGTCGAAGTCGAAATATCGTAACGCCTATTTCGCACTCATTCCAGATTCATCGTGTATCGCTAGTGATTTTCGACGATCGATACTTACCGAATCGTAAATTCAGCGTGAATTGAATTTGAAATTTTGAAATTGGTTTCGTTAATAATCATCTTGTCAAGAGTCTAAACTTGAAATATACATATTGAAAATCTATGAATTTTAAGGGAATTTTATGGAATTTTTTAAAGATTTCATTGGGAGATAAAGGGATTTTAGATGTTATCGTAGAATTTTAAAGAATTTCAAGAAGTTTCTAGGAAATTTTAGAATTTTGCACGACTCTAATCAGATTTCAAGCGGACTTCAACACAGAAAAAAAAGTCTTAAATCAAGCTAAAATGTCTAGTTTCTGTTACAATTTTGGGCTTGATTTAAGACTTTTTTTCTGTGAAGGTACTTTTATGAATTTTAAAATATATGTATTTTGTGGGATTTAAAAAAGGAATTGAAAACTTTATGGGGAATTTTATTGAGGAATTTCAAAAGCCTTTTATGATTTTTAAAAGATTTTGTAGAATTTACAAAGATTTCGGAGATTTTCAAGAAATTTTTCGATTTTTAAAAGACGTTGTGGAATTTTTATGGATTTGATGGAGTTTTATGAGATTTCTAATCATTTACATAAAAGTATTTCAAGATATTTTTCTGATTTTTAAAAGATTTTGAGAAATTTTAAAGGATTTCATGAAATTTGATAAGATTTCTAATGAGTTTAAGGGGATTATAAATGTGAAGGAATTTCAAGAGGTTTCTAGGAATATTTAGGGATTTTCATGAATTTTAATGTGAATTTCAAAAGATTTAAGATTTTGAAAATTTTTGTAACATTTTAAGAGATTTCTGGATATTTCGTGAAATTTTGAGGAATTTAAAACGGTTTGAAGGAGTTTCAGGGCGTTTGAAGCAATTAAAAATTTTAATTTAAATTAAAGAATTTTTATTTTCTAAAAGATTTCTAAAAACTGCGAGAGATGTTATGTAATTTTTCGACATTTCTAATAATTTTAAAGGGTTTCAAGACATTTTAACACGAATTTCAAAAGATTAATGATTTTGAAGGTTTTTATGTGCATTTTTAACGATTTTTAAGTGATTTTTGCGAAATCCAAGAGATTTTTAGGATATTAAAACGATTTTGTAGAATTCTATGGGATTTTAAGATATTTCGTGAAATTTTAAGAATTTTATGAGAGATCTAATGATTTTAAGTGATTTCAAGAGATTTTTCTGATATTTTTAAATGATTTTGTGAGAATGTTAAAGGATTTCATGGATTTCAAAAATTTTTCTGGGAATTTAAAGAGATTTTAAAGTTTGTCTTGTCATGGCATTTCAAAAGATTTCTAGGAATTTTTAGATATTTTCATCCAATTTTAACGTGGAATTCAAAAGATTTATGAGTTTGAAAATTTGTCTGGAATTTTTAAGGATTTCATGAAATTTGAAGATATTTCTAATGATTTTAATGGATTTTAATGGATTTTAAATGCTATAAAAGAGATTTGCATTGTTATCATTGAGTTTAAAAGAATCTCAAGAAGTTTCTGAAAATTTTAAGCTATTTCACAGGTTTTCAAAGTTTTCTTGGAATTTTTGGAGATTTTCACGAAGTTTAACATAGATTTTATGAGATTAGAGAAATAAAATATAATAAATTATATAATATTGAAAAAGAAGGTAAATGCGCGCGTTCGTTCTTGTATCGTAAATAGAAAACACAATTAAAAATTACGTTCTTAATACAACTATTTTAACTAGCTTTGATGTATATTTACATTAAAAAGAGTTCGACTTTTCATATTAATCTGAACGACTCTCAATCAATTTTTTTGATTTAAATAACGAGCAGCCCGCGAGTGCTCGATAAAGAGGAACATTTCAAGCTCTCTGATTAATTGTATACTATTAGTCGGCAAAGTGCATCTTCCTGAAGAGAGTATTAAATAAAATCACTCAATAATAAGTATTTCTCTAATATTTCAAAGTGTGGAGAGAGAAAAATATGATCTATCCTACCTAGGAAACGAGTATAATAAAAAAAAAAAAACTTGAAAAATATTTAAATGCTAAAGGCATACGACTATCGTTCCTACATGCATTGATCAGAGGAACGAACTCGATTGTTTTCCGCACATCTTATGTAATTGGGTGCCTCCCACTTTGATTCAACGAATGAATGCGAATTTGCATATTTGCAATCACCAAGTAATTCGCGGGATTTCACTTTATCGCGAGGAACCGCTTTCGAATCGAGGCTGAATTGGATTCCTGGAAAATTTACAGGAAAATGTAGATTTAATTTTCTTTTTCATCGTCTTCCCTTAGCGTAATAAAAGAGATTTATGTTTCAATGTAACAAGCCAGAAAAAGGAATCAAACAATTCACGTGAAAAAATTTAAATTCATCCGAGATCTAATGAAACTGCAATAACCTCGGCAATAACCCATGAAATTTACCACTTAAAGGGCTTATACTACTTTTACTTAAATTTTGGAAATAATTTACCAAAGTCAAGTGAATTTTGAATATTTTCCAGAGATTCAAACCTGAAGGATGATCAATGTTCAGGGTGTGTAAAATCTATAGCTATTGTTAAAAGCGCGATCGTTAAAAGCTACCCTTAACGATATTTTATGGCTAAGTGCAGTGGAAAGGAGAAGAGAAGCATACGAAGAACCTTGGAGGTGCTCAGCCTCAAGAGAAATTGGGATAATAAAGCAGAGATTATCCCTTTATTTACTTTACATGCATAATATCGTTCCACATTATCAGAAGTTAATTATCGTCAAGAAAATTATCTACCTGACAAAATCTGCTGCTCATAGAATCAGTTATTCTGACGACTTTAAGTTTCTAATATCATTCAGTAGGTTTTTAAAAATAATTTACTGGCTAAACTGTTCCTATGGTAATTACCTCAAGCCCTTATAATTATTCAAATGAATAAATTTTTGTATTTATTTTGTTTTAAATTATTAGTTGTATTTCACTATTTCAATTCGTGGTTTTCAACTTTTCACTAAAGTTTTAGTTAAAAATAACTAACAATTAGTAGAATTTTTCACTAAAGTAAATTAGTGACTCACTTTTCACTAATTCAGATTTAGAGAGCTTAAAATTCGTTAAGATTTCTTAAAACTCCCAGAACCTCTTGAAATCCCTTAAAAACCAACAAAAACCATTAAAATCATAAATGTCTTGAAACCCAACTTAAAATTCGCAAGAATCTCTTAATTAAAAATTCCTAAAAAAAACCTCTTGGAATTTCTTAACATTTAAAATGTCTTAAAATCCTTAGTTTTATAAAATTTCATGAAATTCTTAAAAATTCTACGAAAATCTTTTAAAAATCATATATATATATAAAAATTCTTTTGAAATCTCTCAATAAAATTACCTAAAAAACTTTAAAATCCTTCAAACCTCATAAAATATTTTAAAAACCTTTACAATTCTCTGAAACCTTTTGAAATCTCTTAAAATTCCACGAAACTTCACAGCATGATTTAAAATCCCTTAAAATCTCTTTAAATTCGTAAAAACCTTTTAAAATTCCCAGAAAATTCTTGAAATTCTTTGAATTCTAGGATAATATTTCGTATATATCTTTTCAAATTCATTAAAATTATCAGGAATCTCATCAAATTTCATGTAATCCTTTAAAATTTCATAAAATCTCTTATTAATCATAAAAATTTCTTGAATTCGTTTAGAAATCACTTAAAAATCGTTAAAATCCCTTAGAATACGTTAAAATCTCTTAAAATTCCCTTAAATCACGAAAACATTTAAAATCCCTTAAAACCTTAGAAACTGTTAGAAATCCTCCAAAATTTGTTGAAAAATCTTTAAATTTTCAAAAACCTCTTGAAATTCTTTAAAATTTGTAAAAATATCTTAAAAAAATTGTTATAAAATCAGAAAAATCTCTTAAAATTCCTTAAAATTATTAAAAATCTCATTAAATTCCCCAAAATCTTTAAATAATCATAAAAATCTTATGAATTCGCTTCATATTCCTCGAAATTTCACGAAAACATAAGAAATTCGCTTAAAATTCGATGAAATATCCTAAATTTCTTAGAAACCTCTTCATCTTCCTGAAAATTTTAAAACATTTCAAATCCCTTAAAATTCCCTTAAAAAATCTCTTATAAAATATTATGAATTCCGTTAAAATTCGTTAAAACCACTTGAAAATTGTCAAAATCCACTAAAATCCCTAGAAATCTTTCGATTTTTAAAAAAAACGTTGTGGAATTTTTATGGATTTGATGGAATTTTATGAGATTTCTAATAATTTACATAAAAGTATTTCAAGATATTTTTCTGGTTTTTAAAAGATTTTGAGACATTTTAAAGGATTTCATGAAATTTGATAAGATTTCTTAATGAATTTAAGGGGATTCTAATGTGAAGGAATTTCAAGAGATTGCTAGAAATTTTTAGAGATTTTCACTAATTTTAACATGGATTTCAAAAGATTAATGATTTTTAAAATTTTCGTAAAACTTTAAGAGATTTCAGGATAGTTCGTGATATTTTAAAGGAATTCATGCAATTTTAAGAAATTTTAAAGAATTGTAAGGGATTCTAAATATTTTTAAATTATTAGGATTTTTAAGAGATTTTTAGAAATTTAAAAAGATTTCAAGCAATTTTTAAGGATTTTGTGAAATTAAAAAATTTTTATTTTAAAAGATTTCTAAAAATTACGAGGGATTTTATGTAATTTTACGATATTTCTAATAATTTTAAAGGGTTTTAAGACATTTTTCTGGTTTTTAAAATATTTTGTGAAATTTTAAAGGATTTCATGGAATTTGATAAGATATTTAGTAATTTTAACATGGATTTCAAGAGATTAATGATTTTGAAGGTTTTTATGTGCATTTTTAACGATTTTTAAGTGATTCTTACGAAATTCAAGAGATTTTTAGGATATTAAAACGATTTTGTAGAATTGTATGGGATTTTAAGATATTTTGTGAAATTTTAAGGGATTTTAAAAGCTTTGTATTATGAGGTTTTAAGGAATTTGAAATATTATCCTGAAATTTTAAGGAATTTAAAATTTAAATTTCTCTCTAAAAAAGGTAGATTGTATAACAAAATGTCTCTATAAAATAAAAATCTCCCATAAATTATTGTGTCCAATGTACTCTCCAAATTTGAATCAATGAAATTTCATTGCTTTTCAAATGCCTCGAAGTTGTAAGAAGCAAAATAAATAATCGTGCGCGTATAAATAATCGTACTTGTATAAAATGAAGGCCAATAAGGGTGCAAAGTATAAAATTTCTATAAAAAATGTATAACGAAGGTGTGAATGGGGACAGAGTTTGACAATGTAAATGTCTAGCGTTAATTGAAGGGATGGTCCAGTGATTTGAATATAGTTATAAGTTATACGCTTAATAGTATGCATACACCTATACACGTACACCCTGTACACTGACGAGCCGTCCCTGTCACATCAACGTCACGTTTCTGAAATACTCATGCTATATTCGTCACTTGCCAACACTAGCTCACTATAACCTACTGGCTTCTATACTAGCTCACTCGAATCAAGTATGCGCGGACTAGGACTTGGTTCTCGTTGGTTCCTGGGTTATGCATACGGATTTGCCCACGCGTACAGGGTACATACATTCACGATATTATACGGCTTACGACTAGGGCATACACGGAAGTATACGTGCATACCCTGGTCCTATAAATATCAAATCCACCTCTCCAAACGCGGACCGTGAAACGCTAATCCCACCTAACCATTTCCGACATGTTTCTCAAACAAGTAAATACCGCTATTAGGGGCTGTTAAAAAGAATGCTTATTGCTTTTTCACTTTTTTTTACTTGTTTCTCTGAACACTTGTACAGAAAACACAATCGGGGTTAAATCCTTTGCGACCTTTTTTCCAAAGCAATGTGGGTAATTTTCTACTAGAGACTATGAAAACAAAATGGGTTTGCATCATAAAATCATATTGAATCATATATTTTATCTCATATGTTCCGATTTTATTATTGTTTTCATAGTCATTTTTTATAACAGGCTGCAGGGTGGCCACAAGATTCAATTTTTTTCATTTTCCTGATATTTCTCTATGACTTTTATCTCTACATTCAGACAAATTTCCCTGACGGAAAAGTATTGAAAACGCGATGATTGAAAAGTTCTGAACGTTCAAATGAACGAATTTTTGTATTGATTGTATTTGTAACTATAAAAAGTTTTTAAATATTGATTAATTTACATTGAAGATATTTCTGGATAAAATATAATTTAAAAAAAAATATTTCGTTCATTTGAACGTTCGAAACTTTATTCACATAAAATGCGAACAAATTTTCAGTAAAAATAGTATTGAAATTTAGAAAAAATTTTGTATAGTATGACTTTAAATTTTTTGAAATTTAAAATCACTTCATACTACTTGAAATTCGTAGAAATCTTTAAAATTTCAAACTTTGGATATCTCTTTAGATTGAAATTTCTTGAAACTCTTAGAAATATTTTTTAATTCGATGAAACCCCTTCTTTGTTATTATTTCATAAAAACCTTTAAATTTTCACTAATTAATACAATTATTAATTTTTAACATTCACTAATTAATATACAATTATTGTTTTAAAATTCCTTTAAAATCATTTCAAGTCCTTTAAAGTCCTCAAAAAATTTCAAAATATATTCAAATTCCTAAAAAATCTGTTAAAATTTCCTACAATCCTTCAAAATTTCACAAAATCTTTAAAAATCTCTTGAAATATTTCAAAATTCTACAAGGAACTTTAATATCTCATAAAATTATGAGAAATTTATGGAAATCCCTTAAAATTCACTGAAGTCTTTTTAAATTCCTAGAAATATCTTTAAATTCTTTAAAATGATTTAAAATTGTAAAAATCACTTTAAATTACAAGCTTCTTAAAATTCTTCACGATTCCACGAAAAACTTTTAAAATCTCCTAAAATACGTAAAGATCTCTTAAAATTCTTGAAAACCTTTTGAAATTCCATAAAATTTTTAAAACCCCATAAAAATCTCATGAATTCTTTTAAATTTATACGAAGAACATTAAAATGCTTCTAAATTTCTTAAACTCACTTTAAAAGATCCCTTAAAATACGTACAAATCTTTTTAAAATTTTTGAAAACTTTTCAAAATTCTGTAAAATTCCACGAAATCTTTAGAAAATCATAAAAATCTCGCGAAATCCTTTAAAATTCCATGAAGAACATTAAAATTTCTTAAAATCATTTTAAAAAATCAAAATAAAATTTCTTTAAATTTTTACAAGCCTCTTAAAATCCTTCAAAATTCCACGAGAATATTTACAATCCCTTAAAATTTCTGAAAACTCTTCGAAGTTCCTTAAAATCCTTCTCTCTGAATTAATGAAAAGTGAGTAACTAATTTACTTTAGTGAAAAGTTGAAAACTACGAATTTAAATAGTGAAATACATCTAATAATGAGTAAAAAATTTAACTAAAGTAAATTAGTGACTCACTTTTCACTAACTCAGATTTAGAGAGTTTATAATTCCATGAAAAACTTTTAAATCCTTTAAAATACGTAAAAATCTCCTAACATTTTGTACAATTCCACTGAATCATTTAAATATTTTACAAATCTCTTGTAATCCTTTTAAATTCCTAAAAATCTCTTAAAATCTTTTAAAATTATGAAAAATCTCTTGAAATCATTAGAAACCTCAAAGAATCGCAAAGAATACCAGAAATTTTTTTATAATCCTTCGAAATCCTTGGAAAATTTTAAAAATCTCTCAATAAAATAACATAGTTAACATAAATCTCAATTTATATTTTCCCTGACAACTACTCCATTTCCCTGACATTTCCCTGACTTCCCTGACATGTGGCCACCCTGACAGAGTAGTTGACAGTTTGACAGTACTATGTAAGTAAAAAAATGTCATATACAAACACGGGCTAAATTTAATATTAAAAGCTTCGAAATAGGCGTTACACTTTCAAATATTGAAAATTACGAATTTACCGAAAACATGATTTTACTTGTCTATAAAATTGGAATTTCGGACATAATGACACAATACATTTGTCCGTTTAAATGAATTATTCAGCGATTGATATAATGTATCTATATATATATACGAGGGCAAGAATCGAATTTACCAGTTTGAGATACAAATAGACTGATGGTCTTGTGTTAGACTAAAGTGACATGGATAATGCTATTAGACTAACTAAACTGTTAAGAACGTCTTAATGTCGCTCGCTTGTCAGAAGTTATTGGGTTTGTTGACAAGCTTAATTAATGAAAGGTAACGTCAGGAATCGATTTTGCACAAGCGAATATACATTTTCAAACGATAAATACGTATTATTGTATAGAGCATAGTTTACTTCAACTACTCGAGGATTATAAAAGCTTCATATCGCGCGCTGTACATGACAATTTGTTTCTGAATTTATCCCCAGTTTGTATCCATGAGTCGAGATTTATGAGAATTTGGGATTAATAAACGCTAAAAGCAGCAGAGTTTGAGTCGATTTTTTCGAGGCCTACGATTCTCCTCTAAATTTAAAATGATTCGTCAGATAAAAAGCAATTGATCGTAAAGAAGCCGTCACACTAAAACGCTTTGAATTTGAAAATTTACAAAATTTATTTACAATATTGAGTATATAGCAATAATTCTTTTCTAATTTCACCCTGAAATGTCTACCTGATCTAAATTTAATATTAAGTCACGCTAGGGAAAGTTTCTCTAATAAATCACCCTAAAAAAATTTTCCATCATATTCCAATATTTCCGTGCTGTCCCTTCCAGAAAAAACGAGTTGTCAAACAAATTAAAGTCTGAGGGAATAATTATTCTATAAAATGTTCGGCATTAGTTGTATAATGTTAATGTACGACCCGGTAGTGGTACAAGCGTCGCCGGCAACATTCGTTATTTCAATTGCGGCTAGCGTCGGGGCTGCCAGAAACACGTGTTTCCGTGCGGATGTCTCGTTTCACAGTTCACATATAAATAAAATGCCTTCAATACAGTTGTTCTCGTAAATTTTTGCGATACACAGTGAAAGGAAAAAAAACTTAATTTACGTCATAAATTCATATTCGCAGGCAGGAATAAAGAATAAATGTGAGCTGTACAAAATGAAATTTGAAAAAAAAAAAAAAAGCGGACAGACTTTATGCATAAATGCAGTAAAGAGCAGACAAGTTGCTAACAAGCAAAACCTCTCCACCTAGATAGGATTAAAAAAAACGTGTATAAAAAAAAAAGTTATTTAAAAAGATACGCTATTCTGGAACTTTGCGAATTTCCACAGATGTCTCTATATGAGTACATACTTGTACAGGAAGGTATAACCGAAAGAAACTTATTGCGTCACAAAAAGCTTCATTTCTCAGCGCGAGCATCAACTATTTTTAGGGGAGTGAGGAACGAACCATCTAATGGATCCTGTGGTATTCGAAACTTCTCATCGACCGTCGAATCCCAATCCTCATACCGCCTGAAGAAAAAAACCCAGATTACATCCCTGTCTATAGCAAGAATTTATTAGAAAGTCTATTTTAGGTGGAATATATTTAAATTGTTATTTTAACAAAATAAAACTAATCAAACAAATCAAAACTAATACATAAAATGCTTTCGAAACATTCTCTCTAAAACTGAATCAGTCAAATTTTTTTACGAAAAAAATAGTCTATTACTATTTGAAATAATGTACTATATATTTGATTTAGTTGAAGTTTCAGACGTCTAGCCTGACGATTTTTTTTAGAATTATTGGAATAAAAATATCAACAATAAAAATTATTCCAAGTTGAAAATTTCATAAAAATTTTCAAAATCGGAAATCTTTTGCAATCTACGTTAAAATTCATTAAAATATCTAAATATTCCTAGAAATCTTTTAAAAATTAGGAAAATCTCTGGAAATCTTTTAAAATTATTTTTTAAAGAGTTGAAAATAGTTATCGAAAGGATTTTTGAATTTTTCAGAGATTTCACAAGATTTAAAGAAATTTTAAGAGATTTCGAAGATTTTTGTAAAAATTTTAAGGGGTTTTCAAGATATTTTATTATAATTGTTAAAAGATGACTTTTCCTGAAAAATCTGTTGAAAATCTTTTGATTTTTTTTGCAATTAAGTAAAATTCCCTATAAACCTTTGAAATCTAGTGAAATTGATAAAAATGTCTTAAAAACCTTTTGATAACTCTTATGAACTTTTTTAAAAATTCATAAAAGTCTCTGAAAACAAATAAAATCTCTTAGAATTCTTTCAAAATTTTTTTAAACATTTCAGTCTTTTTATCAATTAAAATCTTCTCTCTAAAATTGAATCAGTCAAATTCCACTGATTTTAATCAGTGAAAGTTTACTGAGAATCAGTCAAAAGTCACTGAAATTTTCAGTCATCTTCACTAAAATACTAAAAATTTCAGTGACTTTTCACTGATTTCCAGTAGATTTTTCACTGATTAAAATCGTGAGAAAAGAGTCAGAGCAAATCAATGGAATTTGACTGCTCATCAGTTAAATTTCACTGATTCAAGTTTAGAGAGTAGAAAACCCAAAGAATCTCAAAGAATGCCTGGAAATTCTTTATAATCCTTCGAAAACCCTGAAAAACCAGTCAAATTCCACTGATTTTCAGTGACTCTTTTCTCACGATTTTAATTAGTGAATAATCTACTGGAAATTAGTGAAAAGTCACTGAAATTTTTAGTAGTTTAGTGACGATTACTGAAAATTTCAGTGACTTTTGACTGATTCTCAGTGAATTTGTATTGATTAAAATCGTGAGAAAAGAGTCACTGAAAATCAGTGGAATTTGACTGATTTAATTTTAGAGAGAAGAATTTTAATTGATAAAAAGACTTTAAAATGTTTTAAAAAATCTTGAAAGAATTCTAAGAGATTTTATTTGTTTTCAGAGACTTTTATGAATTTTTAAAAAAGTTCATAAGGGTTATCAAAAGGTTTTCAAGACATTTTTATCGATTTCACTAGATTTCAAGAGATTTCAAAGGTTTATAGGGAAGTTTACTAAATTTCATAAGAATTCAGAAGATTTTCAACAGATTTTTCAGGAAAAGTCATCTTTTAACAATTATTATAAAATATCTTGAAAATCCCTTAAAATTTTTACAAAAATCTTCGAAATCTCTTAAACTTTCTTTAAATCTTGTGAAATCTCTGAAAAATTCAAAAATCCTTTTCATAACTATTTTCAACTCTTTAAAAAATAATTTTAAAAGATTTCAAGAGATTTTCCTAATTTTTAAAATATTTTGTAGAATTCTTAAGGATTTCATAGAATTTGACGAGATTTCTAACGATTTTAAGGGATTTTCAATGAATTTCAAGAGGTTTCTAGGAATATTTAGAGATTTTAATGAATTTTAATGTGGATTTCAGTGACTTTTCACTGATTTCCAGTAGATTTTTCACTGATTAAAATCGTGAGAAAAGAGTCACAGCAAATCAGTGGAATTTGACTGATCATCAGTTAAATTTCACTGATTCAAGTTTAGAGAGTTCGTACTACCCAAGTAGTTGACCTAACGACTCATCATTTTCTAGTGTGTTTCGAAATAAAAAAAAAATTTAAAAAACACTCTTTAATGCAGAAAATGATAATATATCATGAATTTTCGTAAATTTTGAATTCTGATATGTGGTTTCGTCTCGTATAATAAGCCGAGCGATATCAGCGACACGTTGTCCAGATGGCGTTGTGACATTATCACAAGAAAGCTATTGCATTGGAAGTTCTTGTCGTAAAAGTCCAGCGTCATTTGATGGATAGTGACTTGACTAATATTCAAGGGGAGGAAACATCTGTTGGACGCTAATTTCCATTTTATGATTATACCCAGGGTAAAACACTGCACAGTGAAATAAACAAAAAAATATTCTGTATCTAAAACCTTTCTGCTGATGAATCGTGAATTAATCACTTGAGGAACAAACTAATAACAAAGCATGAGAAAAGGAAATCAGAACCTTAGAAACTAGATATTTGAATGCAAAGAAAAGAATTCCTCGAGAGACTGCATCATCATTGCTATAGTGCGAAAAGCGTAGAACCAATAAGCAAATAATAAAAGCGATAGAGTATCTTCCATTCCAACTCTCCAACTCATACCTAATATTATTCCCTCTGTGACATTTTCTCTGCGTACAAGAAGGAAATCGATAAGAAGCCAATAACCTCCAGGGAATATAGGAAACATCGCTAGATAAATTATATAGCAAAATCCATTTTGATGACTGCAAAATACGTATAGCCCTCTGCATTTTAATTTTAACAAAAGCATGAAGCTGAATAAAATTGTATCTGTACTTTTATCAATTCTATTAAACTCCAAGATAACGGCGTCTTGTTATTATTAATATATTGCATTATAAAAGAACGAACTTCGAGAGAAAACAGATGGACTAACTTTTGCCGCGTCTTCTTTTTAACTCAATATCCAACACAAAAGAAACTCATCTCTCTCATCTCTTTGTCTCCAACAATGGAATCTTTCTCACCTTCTATTTACTGAGCTACAAATCCGAATATAAATTCATTAATGGATCGAGATATCTCATGAATAATAATAATAATAATACCAAACTCTAAACCAATAATCTGAAAAATAATTATTCTTGGATATCCAGGTTTGGATCGACGATGAATTCATCAAAGATTATTTCATTTTTCTGAGTTTAATTGAACACGATGGCCACAGGATTATTTTTCAATTAAAAATGAACTTAATCATTTTCAATTAATTACTTAAAATTCGTAAATATCTATAAAATTTACTACCTTGGAAATTCCACTACAATGTTTAAAATTCCATGAAATCTTTTACAATTACTTTACAAAATCTTTTAGAAATCATAAATATCTCGTGAACTTCTTTAAAATTACCTAAAGTGAATTAAAATATCTAAAAATAAACTCTTAAAATAAAAAATCTCACGAAATTTAAAAAAAAAACCAAAAATGACTTGAAATTTTTTTAAATTCTATGAGGACTATTAAAATTCCTTAGAATTATTTTTAAAATATTAAAATGAGTTAGAATTTTTACGAGCTTCTTAAAATCCTTCAAAATTCCACAAAATCTTTAAAACCCTATCAAAATCTCATGAATTCTTTTAGATTTACACGAAGAACTTAAAAATGCTTCTAAATTCCTTAAACTCACCTCAAAATACTCAAAATTTCTTAAAATTCTTTCAAGCCTTTCAAAATCCTTTTAAATTCCATGAGAATATTTATAATTCCTTAAAATCTCTTAAAATTCTTAAAAATTTTTTACAAAATCCCATAAAATACGTACAAATCTTTTTAAAATTTTTGAAAACTTATTAAAATTCTGTTAGATTCCAAGAAATCCTTTAAAATTCCATGAGGAACATTAGAATCTCTTAAAATCATTTTAAAAAATCAAAATAAAATTTGTTTAAATTTTTACAAGCCTCTTAAAATCCTCCAAAATTCCACGAGAATATTTAAAATCCCTTAAAATTTCTTAAAACTCTTCCAAGTTTCTAAAAAATACTTTACAATTCCATGAAAAACTTTTAAATCATTCAAAATACGTAAAAATCTCATAGAATCCTTTAAAATTCTATGAGGAACATTAAAATCCCTTAAAATTACTTTTAAAAAAAATTAAAATTTCTTAAAATATTTAAGTTTTTTAAAATTCTTTAAAATTCCACGAGAATTTTTTCAATCCCTTAAAATTTCTGAAAACTCTTCAGAGTTTCTTAAAAATCCTTTATAATTCCATGAAAAACTTTTAAATCCTTTAAAATACGTAAAAATCTCACGAAATCCTTTAAAATTCTGAGGAACATTAAGATCCCTTAAAATAACTTTTAAAAAAATTAAAATTTCTTAAAATATTTAAGTTTTTTAAAATTCTTTAAAATTCCTTACAATTCTTTGAATTCCCTAAATTTCCTTAAAAAATCTCTTAAAATTTCATGAAGTCCTTTCAAATTCAACTAAATCTTTTAAATATTATACAAATCTCTTTTTTTAATCACTTTAAATTCCTAGAAACCTCTTAAAATCCTTTAAAATTATTGAAAATATCTTAAAATCATTAGAAACCTAGAGAATCTCATAGAATACCTGGAAATGATTTATAATCCCTCAAAATCCTTGGATAGTTTCTAAAATTTGTTAAATAAATTATAAAAGTTAATAAATGTTAATTTCTATAATTTTCCCTGACATGTGGCCACCCTACTGAAGCTATACACTATTACTTTTTATCTTTTCCTTCTAAACGAAATTTTTTTTCGAAATCCTAGGCTCCAACTCCAATCGTATATTACCATAGGTTAACACATGCATGCAAGCTTTCAAATCAACCCAAGAGAAAATCCACTGAAGCGATGTACACTGTGCAGTTTATACTAGACAAAGTTTATGGACGTGGTGAGTGTTAGCTGCAATATTGTCATCGCAAACTCTCGGCCTCGTAATCTCTTTTAAGGGGTCGTATAGATAGTAATCCAATATCGCAAGGTGACAGACAGCAGTAACCTGGAAGCGTAAGGCTCCCAACTTACCCTGTAACCAATATGGTACATTCTCTGAAACGAGGACAATATTTTGTAACGAACATAAACTGTATCCTGCTCGTCAAGGAAACACAGGCGAACCAGAATATGAAAAGGACAAGTCAACTTGTTCCTAATTAGTCGAAAATTAAATAAACTCCATATTGATTTGGAATATTAACAGAAAGTTGAATAAAAACTGGAAAAATATAGAACTGTGGAACTTCCTCATTTCCAGTTTTCAACCCCTGAATCTGAATAAATTTCTCTATAAATCCCTTTCCTGTTCTTTGTACCTGATTTTCTAAAGCAATTGAAATTCATTGGCTGCAGTGAGTTGACTTTTCAAGTTGAATATTATGTTTCGATGAAATGCGCTTTTAACAATAATTCTTTTTAACTGACACAAATAGAGAAAGCTTAACCGCATTGCATGAAGGGAAAACAAGC
The DNA here is from genome assembly GCA_900474325.1 of Synergus umbraculus. NCBI lineage: Eukaryota > Metazoa > Arthropoda > Insecta > Hymenoptera > Cynipidae > Synergus > Synergus umbraculus. The sequence goes on along the minus strand of UCOK01018068.1, from coordinate 5,845 downwards.
TTGAACTTTTGAATGGTCTCTGGTTGTTATTGCATCCAGCTAAACCAGACGATTCCAAGTAGGTAGTACGCTAGCTCGTTGGGTAGACACGGTTTTCAATTCGCTTTATACAAGCACAGTATAATGCAAACGTGATATATATTACGCTACTGAATTCCTTTTGCTTGCACAAGTTGGTTTCGCCCAGTAAAGTCCCAAAAGAGATGCTCTGAATAAGCAAAGGGTTTATTTTCTACAACAAAAATTGTATTCTCTCAATTTAATGGAAAACACAAAAAAAACCTAGTATAATATTTTTTAAAAACTGAAAGCCGCAAGCATACTTTATAAATGCTGGGTTTTTATCAAATTTGCTTTCCTTCCAACTCAAGACCGTAAAAATTGAATCAGTTTCAGTTTAAACCTTGAAAACTGCCACTCACTTGGCTGTCAAGCTTTGACGACGAGAATCCAAATTTAATGATAGCTATTCAGAGTTTAACGATGTAACGCAAAATTGAAGCTTGGAATACCTCGATACTGAATATTTTAACGACCCTTTGAAACTAGACAGTAGAATAAACAGCTTTCCTAGCTTTTATCTTTTTTGTTTGTATTTTCAGTGAATATACATTCAAATAAAAAGAAGTGCTCGAATCTCAAACAGTTACTCATAAATCTTCGGAAATTGGACATGACTACTTAAATATCATGATTCTTCACGTGAATGAAACATTTTATTTATGCCAAACCCATTCTTCATTTTTCTGGCAAAAAGCAAATATGCCTTTGATTAAGTGACACTTGTATTTATGATGGCAAGATTGTAGTAAAACTTTAAGTTCTACACTCGACACTTCAGAATAGAATCCAGGAAAAAGTATAAAAATACTTTTTTCTCTTCAAACAGAAGTTAGATAATTTAAATTTGGGAGTGCAGAAAATCGTGGAAAATTTTCAACAGGTTTATTTCTAATTTTCTCGCGGGGTTTTAAAACTCGAGAATAGTATCTATAATTTATGATCCGGTTCTCCTCTTTCTAAGAGAATTGAAAAGTTTTCCCGATGGAGTTTCACAAATCCTCGTTTCTTACTTATTTCGCGAAACGTGTATCCTAGTATAACAAAATGCACTTTGAAACTTGGAAATCCCATCAATTGACGCACTCTTGTTTCGAAGAAAAAACTATTGGGTAAATTACATGCTCAGTTTCCTTATTTGGAAATTATTTCATCAACATTATTTGATTATTATATCAATCATTATTAGATCAATCATTATTAGATCAATCATTATTAGATCGATCATTATTATATCAATCATTATTCATCAGTAATTATATTATCCATTAAAATTTTTTTTTAATTAATCAAGAGAAATTATGAAGCCATACTAGACAACAAAACTAATTTTCTAAAAAAAATAAATTAATCTCCTTCTCAAAAGAGCTTTGATCAAAGGGAACTGGATTCTAATCAAGAGATCGCATCAATACATCAAATTGCTTACATTAAAGGTTTCACTGGTGTATTATTGACCAGAATATTCAGTAAAGTCATTACGAAAACTTCGTGCTCTATAATAGCTTTCTGAAACAAAATTATGAAAGGTAAATATATTCTTAACTTTAAAATAGAAATTTTAATCAAATCGAATATTAATTACTAAGCAGTATTAGAAACAATAACGCCTTCTTGTCAGAGTTTTCAAAGTACTTAATGAAATTTAAGAGAATCATGCAGAATAGAAAGCAGCTATTGTTATTCAAATACAGTTTAGTATCCTCCAAGGTTTAATCCCTGCATTTAGACACAGGCTTACTTGGGATTAACTCCAGACCATTCTAACATACTCCAGATTGAGGTCGAATAAGGACTATAACCTGGAGAGCTTTCGATCTTTGCTTTCACTAAGATTTTGATTTAATTCGAATTAATTAAATTATTCTTAATTCCAGTTTTTATACACTGAGAAACTCTATGTTAGAAAAATTACTAATATTGATAGCAAGTAGCGGCAAAATAATAAATTTTACTATTTAAATAGTAAAATTTACTTGCTATCGATATTAGTAATTTTTCTAACATAGAGTTTCTCAGTGTACGTGACCTATATTTAAAATTACGTCGTTAACTAATTTTTGTTTAATTTAATAAAACATTTTTTGGACTTAGGGAATTCCTCTGATGTATAAATTAAAGGCTGTCGGTTTTGTGCACATAGCTTATGAAAGTCTAAGTGGCAACAAGAAGTTGTATAGCGTCCTTATTTTAGACTTCCGAACGCGTCTTCGTCGCTCGTCACGCGTGTACGTCTTTGCTCGTCGACATTATTTTTTTGGGCGTTAAACGAAAGTTGGCCGACAAAAGCGAAGAAGGAAGAAAACGTTGCCGACAAACTCATTACGAAGAAATAAGAATAAAATCCGAAGCTGATGTACTGACAGATCTCTGGATTCTTGTCGATAATCAAAATTAATTTTAAATTATCTCACCCCTGGCTTTTTGTTAATAATTATTATCTTCAGTGAAACGTGAACGTACCTGTAACAAATAAAAAAGAAGCAATTAGTAAAGTTCAAGTTGAGAAGAGAAGAGCAATATTAGCTATAGATTTCAAATAATAACATTAGCAGAACTCCTACTGTATTATTTTAAAGAACAAACTTCCTTCTCTGTAAATTTTTTTACATTCGATAGACTTTTCAAAAGTTGAAAATCGTTTTTTTCTGAATGAAGGTGGTTCGAATAAACGACCTCGCGAACTTATTCCAACTTCGCAATCAAACCCTTGACTCATCATTATCTCTCCTTCAGGAAAAAGGTGAAGGGAAAGTACATCTTTGCAACTTTTCTCGGCTCCTTTTTTCATTTTTCCTCAGTTTCCAGTACGTAGTTTGTACTTTTCGTTTTTTTCTGAGACCGACGCAGTTTTGTAATTGAATCACTTCTCGCGTCCTCATCATTCGTGGAAGAAAAGGTGTTTTACTAATTACACTTGCCTTTCAATTTGCATTCGACTACGACCATTAGTTTTACTCAGTACTAATTTTCCTCTTGGATTTCCCCAATTTTTTTTATCTCCACCTTTTCATTCCTCGAATAAGTCTTGGGTATAATCAACTGTTACATTTGTAATGAAGAGAAAAGGACTTAAAGAAGATTAGCTGTCAGCTTCCTTGATCTTCAGGGGTACAAGTTAGTTGAACTTAATTGCGATTAAGTTTCTCGTAAAATTCAAGCTTGAAATAAATACAGCAACGGAATAAACTGCATTTATAGTCACAAACAGTTTACAAGTTTCATAAGGTATTTCCTCAGGAAAATATTTGCACCTCAAGACAGTGAGAACTAAAAGCATTTATTGTAATGTTTTCCGATTTATTTTAATTGAAGCACAATAACGGTTTATTTTATTTTCTCTCATAAAAGAAAATTAAAGTGAAAATTGCCTCTCTAGCATTCACACGGGCCCTTGAGCACAATGAATAATAATTCTCTTCTTTTTTTCAGTTTCCATTACGCATACAAGGACTTTTATGACATTTTTTTTCTTTTTTACATGGTGTATCTATTTATTTAATGAAAGCGTGCTTAAATCATATAACATATACGAGTAGCAAGAACTCACAAGGGATATAAGTTGGAATGTGCTGTAATTAAACACGAGCACTGACATAAGAGCAGAGAGAAAATATTCTATGCATAAAAGAGGTTCTTTGACTTACATCTCATTTTCTTAAAACTGAGAGCATTTTACGAATAATTATGTCTGCAAATAACGTTAAAAATTGCATCGCAAGTTCATTGAAATGCAAGAGAACTTAAATAAATAAACTTCGACTAAGTAAATGATGCGACAAGCTAAACAAATTTGCCTTGATGTTTACGTTTTCAAGCGAGAGTAAGAAATGCTTTCAGAATTATTTTCAAAGAAATTTCAAAGGTTCTCTTCAAAGGTCTATTAAACTCAAAACTCTGAAATCCTTTAATTTGGTACACTTGACAGTTCAAATGAAAATGTTTAATTACAAACAATTCTCTAAGCAATAAAATTCTAAAGCAGAGAATTACTAGAATAAATTGCAAATGGGAAAATATTTATTTTCCAGCCGTTATTCAAAAGTCTACGAACGTAGGCAACAGGTATCTTTCAAATTAATAAGATCGAATTCGCATCAGTGCGTCAACGAAGCAAGCCTGCTTCGGAGTTGTACCTTATCCTGGAACGATACGTGCCTGCCGATCGGACCAGATATACGTGACTGAAATCGACAATGTTACAAACGAAATTTTTTACATGCTTCCTAAAGTCTTTTCGTATTCCAGACAATGCTCTTTGTCCAGATTCTCGAGATCCAACATAGGACTTGAAGAGTTGCTGATGCGAAAACGATGTAGCGAATTCAAAACTTGTCCACCAAATAAAATGTTAACTAAGGAGTTGATTTACTTTAATCACCCGAGTTTAAACTTTCCCAAAAAGCTTTATTACACTGAAAATAGATGAACAATGGTATTTTAATCCTATCTTAAAAAAGAGATGTTACCAATATATCGAACACATTTTTGTTGAAAACCTAATTGGTTTAGAAACTGCGCGAATTGTGTGAATATATCGAATTTAAAAACTATCTTCAGATTATTTTCGTTGTCAAAAAGATTACTAATAAAAAGGTTACAAAAGATAGAAAATAATCTAAAGTGATAAAAATAGTTATTTTTATGTGAAAAAAAAAATTATTAGTGAATGTGAATAAAGTTTCGAACGTTCAAATGAACGAAATATTTTTTTTTAATTATATTTTATCCAGAAATATTGTGTCAACTAAAAATAACAATCAGGATTACAAGTTTATTTAATTCATTATTATTTTCAATGTAAATTAATCAATATTAAAAAAATTTTTGTAGTTACAAATACAATCAATACAAAAATTCGTTCATTTGAACGTTCAGAACTTTTCAATCATATTAGTGAAGCAAAACAATATTATTTGAGAAATTAAACAGTAATTTTTCCTATATTTTTATTTTATATATCACTTTGTAATATATAAATATTTATTAATATATTCATATATTTATTATTTACAGATCAGTTATCATATAAGAATTATGAGATTTTATAGGAGTATAAAGTAATTAAATGGAATTTGACTATATATTTTGTGAAATTTTATGTAATTTGAGAAGATTTTTCTAGACATTTTACGAAACTTCATTGGATTTTAAGGTATTTTAAATGATTTAATGGGATTTCATAGAATCTTGAATAATATTAAGGAATTTAAAAGGGTTTTACGAGATTTATTGGGATTTTAGAAATATTAAGTGATTTCACGGTATTTCAATGAATTTTATGAAATTTTATAGGATTTTACGAAATTGCATGAAATTTAAAATAATTTTGCGAAAATAAAGGAATTTCATAAGATTTAATATGATTTTTAGTCATTTGAAGGATTATAACGATAGATTTTTGAATTTTAAGGAATTTTATGAAACATCAAGGAATATCAAGTGATTTTACAATACTTAAAGTATTTTGACCAGATTTTGAAGGATGTTAAAAGCATTTTAAGATATTGTATGGATATTAAGTAATTTTAAAGACTTTTAATGGATTCAAGGGATTTCATGGAATTTTAAATAATTTTAATGTATTTTACGATATTTTATGATTAAGAAATATTAATAAATATAATAAATATAAGAAATATCCGGTGAATTTACGAAATTTGAAGGAATGTCACCAAATTATATTTCAAGAATGAGATTTTTAATAATTTTAAGAGATTTTACGATATTTTACTATATATCGTAAAACACCGTAAAATTATTAAATTATTATTATTATTATTAT
>UCOK01018066.1:0-33415 GCA_900474325.1 Synergus umbraculus | reverse complement strand
TTGTTATTCTTAACACCTGGTGCGCGAACTTATTCATTGACAGTTCAAACAAATTCCAAAAGATTGTTGTTCTAAGCACCTGGTGGGCAACCTGGAGCACCCTGGTCATCGGTTTATTATTGCAATTTTTTTATTTTCAGAAATGGTTTCTAATTTGGTTGTTGGAAATGATTCTGATGAATTTTTGAATATCGTTTAAGTGTGAAGTTGCACCAAAGATTCGAAGCCTCCTACAAAAATAAACGCAGGGGAATTATACGATCTGAACTTGTATTCTCACACACTCTCAGCCATGGCACATGGACTGTCGACTATCTAAAGCTTTTTTCTGATAAGTTAATCTTTAATTGCTAATTACTCGTTAATTATGCATTTAATCAAATTTTTTTATTGATCATTTTCGATTCAGTTTTTCACGAGGAATTAGAAAATATAAATATGTTTTTTGAGTACTGGGACACCCTGTATTTTTACTTCTATTTTCTTCGTGCACATAACCAACACAAAATATCGGCAGAGAAAACAATATTTGAGAATTACTGACACATAAGCTCTGCATGAACGAAAATCGGACCGATATGACGTCAGAGTGGCCCTCCAATCGAAATTGTGATAGAAAATTCAAATTTGAACATTAAATGAGGAATAGTAAACAATATGAAAAAAATATTTTATGGGCGTTTTTAAAATTATAATTTTATAAACTATAATATCCATTCATTGGATAACTGATATCTAACTTTGGAAACAACCCTATTATGAAGCTTAATTTCATAATCTGATGCGAAATGTACCTAAAAGACACTTCCAACATTTTTGAGAAGTAGACGACTGATCATGACAGATGAAGAAGTAGTAGGAGGGGCTTTTGACGTCGATTTAGCAACGCGCTTTATAAATAACTTGTGAACTTATTAAATAACTTTATAAATAATAATTTATCTTTGCGTTTCTGTATGAATAATTTTTAGAATACTATACATACATGTTTATAACGAAAATTGTTAGTTTTTATTTTTATTTTCCGATATGTAGTAAAATTAGTTTTGATGAAAAAGATAAATTACTGATCACAATTGGGTATTTTTCTAGTACAACAAGTGACCACTAGCGCCTCGTTAATACGCTGCTAAATCGACTTCCCGTGCCCCTCCTATTCATCTGTCATCATCAGTCATCTACATCTAAAAAAAGTTGGATGTATTTTTTAGGTACGTTTCGCATCGGGTTATGAAATTTAGCTTCATAATTATAAATTTCATTATGTTGAAATTGACTATTAAGAGCTTTTTTTTATTAAGTGCCTGTGTTGTGTCTAGAAAAAATTAGTGAAGTCGTTGTTTCACACTCACCATCCCTTTTTCTTGACATTTGACGCTACTCGGTGTTCATTAGTGTTGGTGCCAATGTTTCAGAAAATGTATATTTTCCATCAATATATACGTTTTCTCATAAAAACGCTAAGCCTTTTTCATTAGATGGGTTCTAAGATTCCATCAAACCCTAAATACTTGGTGTTACGTGCCAGCCATACGAAAATATTCATTTTTATTTTCTATAACATTTATAAAGGAATCTAATAAAAGTAAGATTATTTCTTTGACTTTCGCAAGTGATCCGAATAAATGAAATAAATATATGAAGAATATTTTCTGAGGTCACTGGCATCGGTAACCCGAGCTGCTAACGCAATACCTCGGCGATAAATACCTAAGCAAGCCTCGAAGCCTGAATTAAATTTCTCAATATAAAATTAACAAATGTTTATAATTTAGGATTATAAATACTAGAAGTAGTATATTGATAATATGGAATAAATGAGGAGAAAGAAGCTTGAATCCATAGCTTCAACTAATAGAGACGGACATACACATTGAGCATAACATTTAAATAAGTAGTGACCGCTCTGAGGTGCGTTATCGGATACCCCGCCTTTGTCACACGACCATCCTATATCAAATTCATCCTACCGCATTTTTCTCTCTTCAAATTATATTAAAGCAATAACAAGCTAGTAAATTGGATTCTATTTAATATACACTCGAATGAAATTGAGTTGAAAAATAGAATTGGGAAATCGAATGCCATTAGAATATAGCAAAATGTTCAATATTAAAAGTTCACTAAACTCCGATTCTATTGCACATCGAAAAGAATCAATCTCAAATACAAATCAGCAAATTTCCGATCATGGGTTTCTTGCCCTCAATTTATTTACCAACAGAAATTCACATTTCTGCAAAGCAATCAAATTGCGATGTACAAACAAAAGTGCAAGTACCAAAATTCTTTTGGTCTTGCAAATCACCTCATATCTATCAGCCAATCAAAATTTCCTGACTCCTCAGAAATTCTCACCAAATCAACCGATAGCACACCTACTTTGAGCATTATAAAAACAAGACAACTTAGTTGCTCTTGGCAGATTAATACTGACGAGCTTCCATTTCGAGTTCGGAAGTCTCTTTAAAAAATCATCAAACACCAAAAATTCAGTGCCCGTCTCTTAGTTTTCTTTTCGTAACCGCGCTCTCCTGTCGGGTGGCCTGGAAGTATTCGCGAAAAGGGAAGCTAGGCGTCAAGCTTCTACGACAATCCGAAAAAACCATAAGTGCCGGAAAAGTTATCCCGAAGGAACCTGAAAGTCGAGTCGAATATTTTCATAAACTAAATTAAAATTTTCATTTCTGCTTCTTTTCAGGCTGCAACATATTTGCAGTTCCTTCAGGAAAAGTTGCCCCGTCTTCTACAAGATGCGGGCGTCCCAGCGGGTGAGATGGAGAACATTACGTTCCAACACGATGGTTGCCCAGCAGATCGAGGACGACAAGTCACAGCATATTTGGATGAAACCTATCCAGATAACTGAATAGGTAATAATAACGATAATATCCTCATGCGCTGGCCTCCGAGACCCCCTGATTTAACGCCCCTCGACTTTTTCCTCTGGGGTCACATAAAAGAAAAAGTTTATTTGACGGAGCCTCAGGGTGAAGGTGTCGTCCGGGTTAGAATTCAGAATGCGATCAACAAGATCGATGATGCAATGCTTCAAACTGTGCAATCGAATCTCGTTCGGAGGGCTCAAGCGTGCATCGATGTTGGGGCGGCCATTTTGGTCAACTTAATGTTTAAGGGCATGTGTTACTTACCATCAGTGCTCTCAAAGTTGGCTCCCCTGCGCGCAGCGTGTGATGGCTTCCCACTGGAGAAATTCTGCCATTGGCTGTAATGTGGCGCGTGATTCAAAATCGAAATAAATCAGCCAATGGCAGAATTTCTCCAGTGGGAAGCCAACACACGCTGCACGCGCAGGGAGCCAACGTTGAGAGCACTGCTTACCATATGAGCAAATTTAGATAACCCACACTGAAAAAAATTTGGTACAGTTGCTGTCCCACGTGGTAGAGAAGTTGCGTTAAATACGAGAAGAGTTGCACCACTTACATTTGGGCACGCTGCGTTCCCACTATGGGACAGCATTGCTCCTTTTTGATAGAGCAGTTGACAGTACTGGAAGGAAAACAGCGCTACTTCCGGCAGAGGGAGAGAGTTTCTCCAGAAAAAAAAGTATAGCTGCTAACCTAAAACGGAGCTGCAGTCGCCCTTTATTGTGGTGAGGTACGAGAAGTAGAGGTAGTACAGTATCTCTACCAAATTTTTTTCAGTGCAGGTTTTTTCTACAATTTTTACTTTTTTTTTAAATAATAGTGGATATCCGTACGTGTTAGATTTTTTGACGGATGTACTTTATTATCTTTTTACAAAAGTAAAAATTGTACAAAAAAACCCGGATTATTTAAATTTTCTCATGTGGTTAACACTTGTCCTTAATAAAAAAAAAAACAGAGGGTAATAAGCATTGCAAGTAAAAATGCTGAGGGTATTTCACATGCGGTTACCCTAGGCGTTTTTACCTGAGACACTTATTACTCTTTGTGTTTTTTATCTCTATCATACACAAGTTGCAGCTCGGCTTGTAGGATTTTCATATTCGTAGATGTGCATATTAAGGCCATGTAAGACTTACCCGATCTCTACCTTACCAACATTTTTTTGTCTGCAACGCTACGTCTACATTTATTGAGATATCAAATTGAAAATTTCTGAAATTGAAGCTAAAACACTAAAGTACGTTTATCTGGTCTTAAATATTGACATTTGCAAAAAAAAAATTTTTTTGAAAAATTATTGTTTTATTTTTAAAAAAATTTAAGACCAGATAAACATACCTTAGCATATTTTCTTTAATTTTAGAAATTTTTAATTTGATATCTCAATAAATGTAGACGTAGCGTTACAGACAAAAAATGTCGGTAAGGTAGGGATCGGGTAAGTCTTACATGGCCTTAAGGGGTTTTCAAATTCCTCACGAATGAAAATGAACCTGTGAAAAGGATTGATCAATCCAAAACTTTCTTTTCTTCAGCGTCAACTTGTAAATAATTTTTTTTTATCATTTTATTGTGTTCTTGTAGTTTAATTGTATTTATTGATTAATTTTATTTGTTTCGTTTATTAAATGTTTTTGTCAACATGTGGCAAAATGTATTTTCTTATCTTCGTCTTGTTGGTTATTTTTAAGGAACAAAAGTTCGTTTGGATTTCCCATGTTTAAATATTTTTAACATTTTTACAATTAAGGGCATGTATTACTTACTCGATCCCTACCTTATCGACATGTTTTTCTCTGTAACGCTACGTCTACATTTATTGAGATACCACATTGAAAATTTCTATATTTGAAGCTAAAGCCTTAAGGTACGTTTGTCTGGTCCTAAATATTGACATTTGAAAAAAAAATTTTTTCATAAAATTTTTTTTTTATTTTTACAAAAATTTAAGACCAGACAAACATACATTAGCATATTTCCTTTAATTTTATAAATTTTGAATTTGATATCTTTATAAATGTAGACGTAGCGTTACAGAGAAAAAAATGTCGGTATGGTAGGGATCGGGTAAGTAATACATGCACTTAAGGTAACAGAATTTATGAAAAGCATCTCAAAGAATTACTTTTAGGGGTTCAAAGTTTACTTTTTTATTACTACCTTGTTGGTTATTTTTTAAGAACTAAATATCATTTCGTTTCTCGAGCTTTAAAATTTATTGTTTCGTTATTATTACACTAAATGTAACAAAAATTGTGTAACAAGTTAGAGAGAAATACTTTTGCGGCTTTTAAATGAGATCTTATTATTAAATTGATGATTTATTTTCAAAAACGAAAGTTTGTTTGGTTTCTTGAGATTCAATTTTTTTGTTGGTTTTCTTACAATTTTCAATTTTTCTGATAATTTTGTTATTCTAATAATAAATGTATCGAAAATTTGCAACGAATCGCAAAGACTTACTTTTGGGGTTTAAAAATGTTTTTTATTATCTTAGACTTTTGTTGGTTAGTTTTAAAAAAGAAAAGTTTGTTTGAATTTCCCATCTTAAACTATTTTTAATTTTGATACAATTAATGTAGCAGAATTTTTGCAATGAGTCGCAAAGAATTATTTTTGGAGGTTCGAAATGTGTTTTCGAACTTTAAACTAGTTGATTATTAAAAAAAAAATTAGTTACGTTTCTTAAGCTTTAAATTCAGTGCTTAATTTTTTTACATTGAATGAAACAAAAATTGTGTTGAAAATTGCGGACAATTACTTTTGAGGATTTTAAAATGAGTTTTCTTATCTTGGACTTGTTGGTTAATTTTAAAGATCAAAATTTTGCTTGGATTTCCCATTTTTATTTTTTTTTTAATTTGTTACAATTAATTTAACAAAAAATCTTGTAATGAATCGCAAAGAATTACTTATTGAAGACTTGTTCATTAACTTTCAATAACAAAAGTTTGTATTGTTTCTCCGAGTTTTAAGTTACTTTGTTGGTTTTATAACAAAACTGTAAAAAAATTTCTGCGACGAATCATAGAGGTTTTGAAATCTCTTTCTGAGGTTTTAAATGCTCTTTCTCATCTTAGAATTGTAGATTAATTTTGAAGAACAAAAAAATTTCGTTTGGTGTTCTGAATTTTTAGTGTTCTTGGTAGAATTGGAATTTCAGAGAAATCCCCGAAGATTCTTATTCTAAACACCTGGTGCGCGACCTGGTGCACTCTGGCCATCGTTTCACCCTTTGGAGTTTTTAATGTTTGCGGAAGAATTGTAATTTCAAAGAAATACCCGAAGATTCTTATTCTAAACACCTGATGCACTCTGGTCATCGTTTCACCTTTTGGAGATTTTAATGTTCTCGGAAGAATTGTAATTTCAAAGAAATCCCCGAAGATTATTGTTTTAAACTCTTGGTCCGTGACCTGGTGAAATCTCGTCATCGGCTCACCTTTTGAAGTTATTAATGTTCTTGGCAGAATTTTGAATTGAATGAATTTCCCGAAGATTCTTATTCTAAACACCTGGTGCGCGACCTGGTGCACTCTGGCCATCGTTTCACCCTTTGGAGTTTTTAATGTTTGCGGAAGAATTTTAATTTCAAAGAAATCCCCGAAGATTCTTATTCTAATCACCTGGTGCGTGACCTGGTGCACTGTGGTCAACGGTTCACTTTTTGCAGATTTTAATGATCTTCGAAGAATTTTAAATTGGATGAAATTCCTGAAGATACTTATTCTAAATATCTGGTGCGCGACTTGGTGCACTCTGGTCATCGTTTTACCTTTTTGAGTTTTTAATGTTTGCGGAAGAATTGAAATTTCAAAGAAATTCCCGAAGTTTATTATTCTAATCACCTGGTGCGCAACCTGGTGCACTCTGGTCATCGTTTCACCTTTTTGAGTTTTTAATTTTCGCGGAAGAATTGTAATTTCAATGAAATCCCCGAAGATTCTTATTCTTAACACCTGGTGCACTGTAGTTATCGTTTGAACATTAATTGTCTTAATGTTCATGGAAAACTATGATTTTTCAAAGAAATTCTCAAAGATTCTTGTGATAAGCTCCTGGTGCGCGACCTGGTGCACGACCTGGTGCACCCTGGTCATCGGTTCACTTTTTGTAGGTTTTAATCATCTTGGAAAAGTTGGAATTTCTTTGAAATTTCTCCGAAGATTGTTATATTAATGACTCGGATTGAGCATTAGTTTTAAATATTAGTTATAATAATTGATTTTCATTGTTAATTTAGATTATTTTCTTGTAAATTTAGAAAATATCGATTTAATTATGTTTATCGAATTTTCTAAGAAATTGATTTGTTAGTAATTGAAACTCTAACTTTGATTTTTGTTAATTCCGATCATCTGAATAAACCTATTGTAAATTGTTTTAAAATGAATTTATCTGAGTGATTATTTATTAGAATTAAGAAACCTATAGTGAATTTAAGAGAACCACCCCCTCTACCAAACTGCGTTAAGCCTTGCTAGCCGAAGGTAAAATTCCGGTTCACTTGATTTCAGGAATAACATCTCTCTTTTCTTAAATAATCTTATCTTTATCTTAATTGAATTTGTTGACCAAGAAAGTCCCCATTCAATTCTTTAATCGGATGGTCAAGAAAGCCCTGATTATTAAAACTTGCTGTTTGATGCATATATCTCTCTCTCGTAATCGGTTGGCCAAGAAAGCCCTAACTATTTCTTATCTTTAAATAATTTTCTATTTCATTACAGTGATCCAAGAAAGATCTGGCGCCCAGGAAAATATCTTATCTTATAAATCCTGAAATTTAGTGACGAAGGTATATTATTATTCTCCCTCAATTACCTAAAAATAATAATATTACAATAAGAATCGCGCGGAAAATTAAAATCAATGAAACTATCAATTTCTTAAATTTCTTTCAAATACGGATCAATAGGGTGACTCTTATTTTCAAAGATTAAATTTTCTGCACGCTACCCCCCAGTTTGGTTCCACATTATGTAAAAATAATTCCTGTAAAATTTGAGCTTATTCGGACTAAGGGAAAGGGTGCCCCTGGGCCCTTGAACGTTAAAAAACCATATAATTGAAGAAAAAATCAATTTTATTGGCATATTTTGCAAAATTTTAATTATGTAAAAAAAAGCTTTATACAAAAATTGTAGATCTGTACAAAAGGCACATATTATTATCCACGACTTTTTCTCGTATGAGTAACTGCTTTCGAGAAAAATGCGAAAATTATTTGTTTTTACTACAAATCTTGACGCTTCATAAATGACTATTTTTGATAACCTGGAAACTTTCGGCGATATTCACTCACAATCTGAAGCACACGACGGTTCTGTTATAAGGAATTCATAATTCAAGCTGATTCTTTCGTAAAATCGTTTAGTGTCGCCAGAAACGAATTGCTCAATTCCATTTCCAATCATTTCTAGGATTTCATCGATTTGAACTTGTACTCGCTTCACATTCTCATTTGATGATTTTATTTCGCGATTCAAAGGATTTAACATTTTATTTTTGATTCTGATGACAATTTCGGATCAAAGATAGCTAATGCGACAGTTTCAGAGCTTAAATACCATAAATGATTCATTAGCTTTTTTAATGCAACAGGAGAGATACCGGGATCGACCGCTTTATATTTATAAAGTTTTGACAAAACCATGAAATCCAAATAAGGTGCTTCAGTAATAGAAAGCGCACAAAACCATGCTTCGACGTACAAACTACCAATAAAAATACAAATATCACATATCGCATTCTCTTCTTCTGGAGCTAATACAAATTCACGACAAAAGAGAAAGATTTTCAAACAAGTTTTGAGCACCTTCTGCTACTGAAGCACCTTATTTGGATTTCATGGTTTTGTCAAAACTTTATGAATATAAAGCGGTCGATCCCGGTATCTCTCGTATTGCATTAAAAAAGCTAATGAATCATTTATGGTATTTAAGGTCTCAAACTGTCGCATTAGCTTTATTTGATCCGAAATTGTCTTCAGAATCAAAAATAAAATGGTAAATCCTCTGAATCGCGAAATAAAATCATCAAATGAGAATGTGAAGCGAGTACAAGTTCAAATCGATGAAGTTAGAAAGTAAGTTGAAAGTTGTGAATGATTCGGCTGAGAGAGGTGTTAAGCTTATGTAAGAATATAACACATTATTTACGAAAAACGAATAACAGAAACAAAATGTGCTTCAGATTGTGAGTGCACATCGCATCAACAAAATTTTGGTTGCTAACAGAAAATTTTTTCGTTGAGTCTGTTTTTTTAGCCTAAAGAAAGGTTTGTTGTGCCAACATAAATTTTTAGTTAAGCCAAATAGATATACGAAAACGCATGCGTGTCCGTCAGTCATGGCTTATGTGATACTTTGCTGGAATTTTTATAAAATATTTCATGTGCGATGTTAGTCGTGTGGTTTAATTGGCGTTCGATACGTAGTTCGAATCCCGGTCGCCGAAAAGTTTCATTCTGATTTTTCATAGCATAATTAGGTAAAACAGTCCATTAAATTTTATATACCTTGTGTCAACAAAATAATTTTTTTGGGCCAACAAAATAGTTTTGTTAGACCAACCAAATGATTAAACAAAAACATTTTGTTAGCTCAAAAAACAGTTTGGTTGCACAAATAACAACAAAATTATTTTGTTGAGCCAAAAATAAACAAATAAAATTGGGTTTTTCTTAAATTATATGGTTTTTTAATGTTCAAGGGCCCAGGAGCACCCTTTCCCTTAGTTCGATTAAGCTCAAATTTTACAGGAATTATTTCCAGATAAAATGAAACCAAACTGAGGGGTAGCGCTAAAAAAAATAGCAAAAAATTTTTTGCCAAGAGTAAATAACAGCCACCCTAACGGATCATTGGTTTAAAGTATATCATAATATCATAGAATAATTATATTATCACTAATTATATATAATAGTATTCATTATTTATACCGGGTGTCCCATCACCAGGGGTATCCCACGACCCATTGTATAACGAGCAAAACTTGTACCATGCTTTGTCCACAACATCCATAGCGATAGAGTGACGATTGGCGCGCCTCTACCGGTCTAGCCTGCCTAACACATCTGACATTAGAAATAGCGAGAGGAATTTTCATATTATTTATTTATTTATTTAAATGAAGAGTGAATAAAAATGGGCGGAAGCTATTTTATAATACCAAATTGTAAACAATTAGTGTGTTTTTCTATGATTAAAATTCAAATGTATAGAGTGACAATCGCAGCGCCACTGTTTTGCCCTTACCGCCACAGGCACAGAATTTTTATATGTCGTGACATACCCCTGCCCACCACCTATACAACTACTGGTAATATGTGATATAGCACAAAAAAAGAAACAGAAAAGTTCTCTGGAAAATTTTGATCTGGGCCTTAATTTGGGCACAGTGAAGCTTCAAAGTTGGGCATAATGAACCAATCAGGAGCGAGATTTAGCAACCATTTGTTTATGTTTCAAGTGTTCAGATAGTGTGTCTATTGGTGAGACACGATTGGTTGCTAAATCTCGCTCCTGATTGGTTCATGATGCCCAACTTTGAAGCTTTACTTTGCCCAAATTAAGGCCCAGATCAAAATTTGCCAGAGGAATTTTCTGTTTCTTTTTTTGTGTTCTATCACATATTACCGGTAGTTGTATAGGTGGTGGGACACCCTGTATTAAGGACGATGGCCTTAGGAGGACAAATTAACACTTTTTTGCAACGTCGCAATTTTGCGGTGCATCTTGTCGTTTCAGATTCATATTTTTATTTTTTCGCAATTTTCACGGTGTCTCGCGTTGTTGAGTGATATAAAGTGACAAATAAAAACTCTCGTCGCGATAAAATCATATTACAAAAATCGCGAGTGCAACTCGAGTGCGGATAATTCGAAAAAAGAGGATTTTCTAAATCAGGTAGATCCTTTGTATCTCTTGCACTAGTCGATTTTATTTTCTGTCACTTTTTTCAATATTTGAATTATTAAAACTGTTTTCCCTTTTTTTTCCAAAAAAATTAAGCAAATACGCATACTCCTGCCACATTAGAGTTTTTTGAATCCCAGAGAAATTTCATTCTTCTCGGATTTGCTCATCAAATACGGTCGAATCGAATTGATGTGCAAATGCACGGCAAAATTGCGACGTTGACACATAGTACCTTATAAGTCCATCGCCCTTAATTAAAAATTTTTTACTCCTGAAAAAACAACCTCAAAATATACGAATATGGTGCATTATCCTCAAGTGTACCACCCTCAGAATTTGACTTTGTCTGATCGAATTCAAACTTGGGTAATGTATAGTCCTACTAGGTACAACTTTAGAGGAAAAAGATTTTTTCGATTTGATAAAAAATTGACCGAGATATGGGAGGGGGAATTTTTCTAATTTTTACGATTTTATGCTGTTTTGTGCTATTTCGAAGTTACTGAGATCCTTTCCTATGGAATATACAAAATTTTGTCCCACGTGTTTTTGATATCCTTTTTCTTGGTCTATCGAATGGCTATAACAATTTTTAAAAAAATTGAAAATTTGACCGATTTTTTTTTTAATAAAAATATATTTGAATTTTGCAGAAAAAAGCATGTTTTTTTTTAATGTTGAAAATTTCATCTTGCCGTTTTTTGTCGTTTTCGAGAAATTAAATAAAGAGTAAAGCGCCGCGCCGACGCGCTGGAGAATCCTGGGCCTCTCGCTCTCAGTGCTCTTAGATCGAGCTAGAAATTTACCCCCTCTACTTTTACAATTTATCGAAAAAAAAGTAATTTATTATATATAATGTGGGAAATTTTATTTATGAGAGCACTGCTCGCTCCGTGGAACTTCTTCGGACTAATTTACCGTAACAATTATGAATATTTATTGTTTATTAAACTGCTCTCTGCATCGTAAAGGGTTGAGACTGTCATTAAAGTTTGCTAATGCCTGCATTACAGTCATTGTAGGGGCTGATTTGCGCTCTGAAAAGTCATTTAGCACTTTATACTATTTCTCCAAAAAAAAGATTCAGAATATAAGAGTACTATTTCAAATGGTAAATTTCACAATGTAACTTATAACGCACGCCTAAACGCTTAAAAAGATCGCATTCGCTGAGAATATGAACCCCCGACCTAAAAATCCTAAAACCTAATACGCACGCACTAATCGACTGAGCTATTTAACCGCTTGGACTTCGTAAACAAAATCTCAGCTAAGTTTTTCGCCGAAATACCATTTTACTATTTCTAAATGGTACTTTTTAACTCGCCTTCTAGTTGAACCTTACTATTTAAAACTAATGCTCGAGAGTACGATCTTCAAATGGTAATTTTTGCTACTCCTTTTAGTCAAAACTGCTAAGAAATAGTATATTACATACCTAGGCCAGTAAAATAAGAAATGTCTCAGATCACATGTAATCACATGTTGAAAAAATCACATTTTTACACATGTAAAAATGTGATCTGAGGCTTTCTTTTTTACTGGCCAAGGTGTGCATACTATTTTTCTGCTCGACGACGCCAGAAAGCGGCAACTTCGTTTGGCGCAGCGGCCGGAAAGTTGACGCTTTCTGGTCGGAGGGCAGAAAAGTAGTTTTTATTACTTGACATATTTCATTGCTTTATGTAAATGGTATTTTCAGCTATGCTACTGGCTTAGAATTATGATTTGCATAGTAATTTTGAGAAAGTGGCAAAAAATCAAAATGCAAATTGTATTTTAAGCTAGTTTTTTTTGTCAAAAGTTGCAATTTATATAGTAATCACGAGTAAGTGGCAAAAATTCAAAATAAAACATTTATATTGATTATCTAAAAAAAATGGTAATTTGTGCCTTTTACTCGAACTCTTTTTTACGTGAACCCTTTGAGGGGTACATTTTTTTCATTGGTGAAATTCGGATATCAATGGTTGTATATACGTTTTTGGGCAAAATTTAAAATCACTATTTTCAACTTATTCAAACATTTTTTTCAAAAAAACCAGTCTGCCGAAAATTATGCGAAAAACATATCTTTTCGTTCTATGTATATACTAATTGGAAAAAATTTTTCACAATTTTCGAACGTGTAGTTTAAGCGCAGCCGAATTTATTCGCAAGAGAAATTAATAAAACCTACAAAGAAATAGGCAGGAAGTATACTTCTCACTGTTCCTCAAAGGTTAATGAAATAAATTTTTGTCTAATGTATTGTACCTACGTAAAAATATTACGTCCCTACAATGATGCAGAGAGCAGTTTAATAAACAATAAATAGTCATAATTAAAACGATAAATTATATTTGCCAGATGCCCTGATTTAGCAAGATTTATCCTGCTTTTTTTAATGCCGTCCGTTAGCATTGAAGGTTTTGTAAAGATATAAATATTGGAAAATATTTTTTAAATGGCAGAAATGAGCGAAAATTTTCATTTGTACGGGATGATCTTTTTTTAGGGGGTTTCTCACTGCTCTTTATTTAATTTCTCGAAAACAACAAAAAAACGGCAAATTGAATCTTACAGCATCGATAGATAAAGACTTAAGGGGTTATATACAATTATTATTGGAAAAAAAGGGTTTTTTTCACGAATTTTTTTTGGAAAAAACGGTAAATTTTTTAAGAACAAACCACTACGCACCCATTTGTACATGTTTCCAGATATTTTATACCAAATTGTACTGAAAAATATTGAATTTGTAGGCACTACGCCAGTTGAGCCAAAACAACTTTTTTCAAATACCTTTCGCAGTGTCCATGATAAGTCGAAAATGGATCAACTGCAATCAATCCAACCAAGAGCTTTCTTTAGTTTATATAATTTTACTCTACTTAGACGAAGGATTTGTCAAAATAAGTATTTTTGCAAAAATGGTGAAGAATTTTCTAAAAAAATCGATTTTTAGGGGTCTGAAAATTCAGTTTTTTCAGTCCCAAAAAAAAGTTTTCTTTCAAATGGGAATTCCTTCGTCCAAGTATGAGATAATATTGTTATAAAGTAGCCTGCAAAAAATTAGATTGATAGGTGACATGGTTTTTGATTTTGGAAGCTGCAACCGATAAAATTCTAAAAAACAAGTAAATTCTCACTATCTAAGTTTCTACATCTCCCATCTTTTAAATATAAACCTAATCTCAAACGTTCTTTATAGGACGGTGTCAGATTACTGGGAGGTCCTTAAGGTGTTGATAAGGTTGTATTTTAAATCCTTTAAAATAATGCGCGTCGGACGTTTTTGAGAGCCCGGCGGGGCGAGGGGGAGAAACTCTCGGGCAAAGTACCTACCGGGATGAATAAAACGTCGTCACCGATAGGGCTGGACAATCGACGAAATAGCTCGGTCGCTGAAGGTAATGGTCCGATTGGGGTTTGGTTCAATTCAGGGTTTTCCGCGACGCTTACGCCTACCCTTATTTAGGTTCGTGTCCAGAACGGAATTCGCGATAACAATTGGGTCAATCGAAGTTGCGGGGAAACCGAGATCACGATCTGTACTCATTCGGTTAATGAGACGGAATAAAAAAAAGCTGAAAAGAGAAACGCACTAAATAGAGGTACTCGTCTCGAGATCGAAGGAATCACTGGTCACGGGACCGATGCCCTTCGACGCCGGGGCGAGAAAACTCTGTGAGACTCGGAATTGTCGATCTACGAACTACGACCCTCGACCAGAAAATCGAAGGGTCGCTGAACGAGGGTCGGCTGTTCCCGACCACTAGGTGAAGAATTTCACTGGTGGTGTTACACGCACAGAATAACAAAAACAAATTAAGATCGTCTCCAAACTCTCTTAAATCGAAAAGGTACCACCCCCGTTCGAATAAACTTTTGGAACTGACGAAAGTGATGAATCCAAAAGGAAACGAAGCGATCTGAAAAAGAAAAACTCGCGAGACT
The DNA here is from genome assembly GCA_900474325.1 of Synergus umbraculus. Taxonomy (NCBI): domain Eukaryota; kingdom Metazoa; phylum Arthropoda; class Insecta; order Hymenoptera; family Cynipidae; genus Synergus; species Synergus umbraculus. The sequence continues at coordinate 18,660 of UCOK01018066.1, read as the reverse complement.
AAAATAAACACCAATCCAAACTTGACAGTAGAAGAAGTTTATTAAAATTTCGAATCGAACACTTAACCATAAGACACTGAAAATGCACGAAGATGCGCGACAAGGATCAGGAAAGGAATCTCGACGAACGATGCTCGCTGAGCGACTGATTCGCAAAACCGACGCGTGCGAGCAACTCGCAGCCAGGCCGCCGCACCTAAAGGTGCTACCTGATTGGTCGACGGATTCCGCATTGCGGCAGTTTATACTGGTATTACCAGTTTATAATTTGCGGAATTCTTCGACGGTTAGGTTTTTCAGGGAGGGACTCGACGGTCGTAAAAGTGGCGCATATCAGTGTCCACCATTCTCTCTCTCTATCTCTTTTCTCAAAGTTGTCTCTCTTGCACGTGATTCAAGAAATAGTAGATTGTGCAACAAGCGCGAATGACATGCGGCTTAGAAGATTCGTCGAGAGAGGGTGACTCACTTCGACCTGCCGACCAACGGCAGGGTGACTCACTTCGAACACTGTGACGTCATCAATTGAGAAATCGACAACTTCTCCCTCTCAAGACGAGCCTCCGAAGTCGCATTTCCCTCGCGGGTGTTGGACAAATTGTAATTTATAAATAAAGAGTTGTTGCTTTAAATAATCGTATCATTCTTTGGCTCGATCTCGTCCCTAGTTCATTAATGTGAACTTAAAACGAGAATTATTAGGGAAATTGGATGTGTTAATCCTCACCAGAGGCGCGTTCAGATTTCCCACCCGGGTGCACCACGGGTACTGCGTCCTTTTCTAACATATTGAAATTTCGACTTGTAAGAAAAGGACGCAGTACCCGAGGTGCACATGGGTGGGAAATCTGAACGCGCCACAGAACATAACAGGATAGACAAAGAAAAAAGCTATCGAAAACATGTGAGACCAAATTTTGTATATTCCATAAGAAAGGAGCTTTGTTATTTTGGGAAGTAATGGGAGGTGAAATCATTCACGACACATTTACTATATAAAATTTGAGTTACTTTATTAAAATTCTGTAGTTAAAATTAACTCTTGACCATTCCCTTTTTCGTGTCGCTTCTCTACGAAGGTTCGGTGTCTTCTACCTTCTCCTCGATTTACAGGCATGCGCAAGACGAACCTTACCGAATATTTCCGATTTGTACCGAAAGGCAACATCCTCCCCCCTTTTTTGAAACCATTTAAAACTCAAAACGATCGGGTTTTACAATTTTACGTCCACTTCTCGTGGTAACAATCTCTGATTTTTTAACAGTATCACACGTCTTTTTCATTCCTTTACAAGCTTTACTATTCATAGAACTAGAATCTTTTTTACAACTACGCTTCTTAAAATTAACATTCTCTTGCAAATTCCTAGTAAACTCTGTATCTTCTTGTGAGATTTCTAAAGGTACAATTCGTTGGATCGGACGCTTAAGTAAACCATCTTTGGTTTTAACAATTACAACCCTAATATGACCACCGCGACCAGGAATACAATGTCTCCAACCTTTATCTCTCTAGTTTCTGTCTTTCCCTTCTTTAAAATAAACTCACCCAGATACTCGGTCCGAAATCTTGCGCGTAAATCATCTAAAATCTTCTGCTTATGCCTCAGTTTCCTATTTAATTTCCCGTGATTTAACATATCACAATCTGGAACCTCTATTTCTGGTATTTCTTGAAGAAAGAGTGAAGGTGAGAGCGGTTTGAGATCGTCAGGATTTTCTGAAATATAGGTTAAAGGTCGCGAATTAATTATCGCTTCTGCATCACATAGTGTCGTAGACAAACTCTCGTATGATAAACTTGCTCTACCTAAAACCTTTCTTAAAATCGTCTTTAAAACACCAATGAGTCTCTCCCACCATCCGCCCCACCACTGTGCAGAAGGAGGGTTGAAATGCCACTCGATTTGCAAGACTGAACTGTGTTTCGTTATTCTGTCTCAATCTAATTTGTTGAAAGCATTATTCGTCCCTACAAAATTGGTTCCGTTATCGCTATATATGACACGTGGTCGTCCCCGTCTAGCTACAAATCTTCGCAAACACTTTAAAAACCCTTCTACTGATAAGGATGTGGCTAACTCAAAATGTACAGCCCTAAAAACTGCACACGTAAAAATAGTTATCCAAGTTTTCTCCCCCCCTTTCGTGAATAATGGACCAGCAAAATCCACCCCAACGACTTCAAACACTGCCGCATCCCGAACACGATCAAGAGGCAAAGGAGGAGTCTCGCATTCCATAGTTTTCGCCTTTTGTCTCCTGCAAACGAGACACTTTGAGATAATCGATCGCGATATTTTCCGTAAAGAGGTGATCCAAAATCGTTCCCTTAAATTATTCATTATTATTAGAACACCTGCATGACCCAATCTTTCGTGAGTTTCTCTGACTAGAAGATGAACTATCTCCTGACTACCATCTAGAAGAACTGGACAGAGAAACTTCGGATCATCGTTTCGATTAAAAATCTTCGTTTTCAAAACTTGAAGACCATCTTCATTCGTTAACGTCTTAAAAGAAGACAATTTATTTTTTCCAGGATCGAGTGTCATACACTCTTGCAAATATTTCAACAATTTCGTCTCCGCCACTTTAATCTCTTCAAAAGTTAAAGCCAAGTCCCTACGCTCATCCTCAGAGGTATAAGCTAGCTTTGAAAATTCGCACGAACCCTTAAGAGTTTTTCTCTCAACAATGATGTTCCTTCGACCCTTGAGAAACCTCTGCATCCAGGCAAGAAAACGAACCAGTTTAGTATATGACGTAAAATACCTATTCACATCAAAGTTCCCGTCTAAATTAACCATTTGAACTAAAGATGTCTTTTGAACTTCCTTGTTCACTTCGTCTTCATTTACTAATGGTTGAACTGTGGGCCATTTCGATTCAACGCTATAGAGCCATTTTGGACCTAACCACCATTTCGAAGCAATTAACTCTGGAGGATTACAACCTCGTGAAGGCAGATCCGCAGGATTCAATTCTCCTGGTATATGTTTCCATTCACCTTCTTTACTGGTTGCTCTGATTTCTCTTACTCGATTGCGGACAAAAACTCCCCACTGTGTATCGCGTTTTATCCAGGCTAAAACCGTCGTTGAGTCTGTCCAATAGAACATTTTCGAAATGTCACGTGTCATAGATGAAGCCACACTAGTTGCGAGTCTGACAGCTATGGTAGCTGCTAACAATTCCAGCCGTGGAATCGTCGCCTGTTTTGGAGCAACCCGAGATTTTGCGTTTAATAATTTGACAGATACTGATCCTTCGTATTTTATTCTTGCATCCGCTTTATTATCACGATCTCGTCGATCAAGCCTTGTTTTCGATTTGCTTTGTCGATCTCCTTGTTCTTTTTCTTTCTGAACGAGATCCCAACACATCAACAATACATGTCGCTTAGAACACCAATCACATTTCACCCTAACCTTTCATTTTCTTGAAATATGACCGCGTCTCAGACAATTAAAGCATGCATTTTCTCTCTTTACAATATCTTTTCGTTCATCTAAACTCATTTTTCGCGCCGATTCGCAACACTGACTTTCGTGACTCGATCTACAAAAAATGCACTCGACGTTTCTTTCGTCTCCCGATATCGTTAGTGCACTAGCACTCGGTACATCTCTCGCGTATTCGGGCTTACCTCTTTGTTTTTTCATTGATTCTTGTTCTGATGTTAACTTAAAACCTGTCAGCGCCATTCCAATCCGTTCCTCGTTTTCGACTTCCATCTCCAGGAAATTGAGCAGCTTCGTCAGTCTGTCGGTGGTCACACGCTGTCCGTCTTCTTCGGATACTTCCGTCGATCCTCGATGCTCACTTCGTTGCCAGGCTCGTAATACCTCCTCTGGAAGGCACGATTCCACCAACGGGTACAACATGGCAGCACATGCGTCAGATTTTACTCCAAGAGTTTCGAGCCCGCGTATGCAGGACTCTACCTTATCATATAGGTTGGCGAGGGATAACTTCTTGTTACCGTGCGTTACGTTATTTAGCACCAGGCTCAGCAACTCTCGGATGTAGAATTCCACTACGATGTCCTCCCGGCCGAATCGAGTCTTCAGGCTTTTGACTGCTTTTATGTAATTTTCTCCTGTAGGTGGAAAACTGGTCACAATCTCGTTCGCTCTTGAACCTGGAATCGTAGCCTGAAGCAGATACTGGAACTTGTCCTCCTGGGTTATTGTCACATCCCCGTCGATCTTTTTGAACTGACTCGGTCAATTTTTTATCCAATCGAAAAAATCTTTTTCCTCTAAAGTTGTACCTAGTAGGACTATACTTTAACCAAGTTTGAGTTCGAACACACAAAGTCAAATTCTGAGGGTGCTACACTTCAGGAATAATGCCCCCATATAAGAATCGCGCGAAATATTCAAATCATTAAAATAACCAATTTCTTAAAATCCTTTCAATTTTTGGATCCAAATCTACTCTAAAAAGATTATTGATTCGAAGTCGAAATATCGTAACGCCTATTCCGCACTCCTGATTCGCGTCGTGTAAATATCGATAGTGATTTTCGACAATCGATACTTGCCGATTCGTAAATTCCGCGTGAAATGAATTTTAAATTTTGAACTTGTTTTCGTTAATAATAATTTTGTCACGAGTCTAAACTCGAAATTCATTGAAAATATATATGAATTTTAAGGGAATTTTATGAAATTCTTAAAGATTTCATGGGAGATAATGAGAAATTTTCAGAGGTTAGAAATTTTTAGTGATTTTTACTAATTTTAACATGAATTTCAAGAGTTTAATGTTTTTGAAGGTTTTTATATGCATTTTTAACGATACTTTTCTAAAAAAGTCATGGATTTCAGACAACTTCACATTGCGTTCAACATTTCGCGTTACCTTTCAGCTAACTTCATGCGTAGTGCGCTAACCTTATTGGTCAATTCATATGGCGCGCGAATTTAAATTGTCATTTCAGTTTCTATAGACGAAACACGCGCGCTCAAGCGCGCGGCCTAAGCTCGTTTTTATGAAATTCCAGAGCTTTTTAGGATATTCAAACGATTGTGTAGAATAGTTTGGGATTTTAGGATATTTCATGAAAATTTAAGGAATTTTAAAAGATTTGTACTCATAAATCAGAATCAGCGAAAACCATATCAAATCAGTGAAATTTGCTGATGAATGATTTGGTATGGTTTTCGCTGGTTCAGATTTAGAGAGTAAGAGATTCATGAGATTTTAAGGAATTTAAAATATTATCCTGAAATTTTAAGGAATTTTATGGAATTTCTAATAATTTTAAGTGATTTCGAGAAATTTTTCTGATATTTAAATGATTTTCTGAGGATTTTAAAGAATTTCATGGAATTTGATCAGATTTCCAATAGTTTTAACGAATTTAAAATATATTAAAAAATTTTTAATGTTATACCGTATAATTCCAAGAATTTTGCTTCCTCATAGAGGAAGCTTTGTAGTGGTGACAAAATCCAGTTTCCTAAAAAAGGTTTTTTTGAACATATTTCAAGGGCAATATATCTAATATGATGATCTGAAAATTTTTCCGGATGTATGTGTGCATGTGTGCGTGTGTGTGCGTTTCACGATCCAGCAATTTCTTGAAAACGCGTGGAGATAAATTGATGCAATTTTTCATAGTTATTCCACTCTGTACCTAGTTAAATTTCTTATGAGGATTTAACAAAATATTTAATTTTACAAGTTTTATGTACCTTTATAATTTTAGTGAAAGGGCCTAGCGGAATAAGCATGTGAAATCTGCCCCCGCACGTATAAAGCTGAAATTAAGGGCGTTGGATAATCGGGACTTGTAACTTTTTTCGGGTGCCCCCCATTTTTATCATGGCCCTGTCCTCTCAAACGCAGGAGAAAAAATATGGCGAGTGTGAAACACACAACTTAAATGTTTTTTTATAGACACAACAAAGACTGTAAATAAAAACAACGCGTTGTAAAAAATTTTTGACGTAAATAAACTTTATTATTACGACGCGAATTTCACGACCCGATGCGTAAAAAGAGAAGAATCCACTTACAAAATTTTCGTCAACTAGACGATGTAAGATGACAGGCATTAACCTAGGGGGGTAGGGGAAGCATGAAGATATGCCGGGAAAAAGACATGGTGAGTCTGAAACACACAACTTGAATGTTTTTTTATAGATACAACACAGGGTGTAAATAAAAAAAACGCGTTGTAAAAAATTTTTAAAGGAAATAAACTTTATTATTACAACGCAAATTTCACGACCCGATGAGCGAAAAGAGAGGAAAGTACTTACAAAATTTTCATCAACTAGACCGAAATTTGCTAGTACAAACAATTACCGCTATCGCCTCGTGAGCGCGCTGCTGTCATCTTGCATAATCTAGTTGACGAAAATTTTGTAAGTGTTTTCCTCTCTTTTCGCTCATCGGGTCGTGAAATTCGCGTCGTAATAATAAAGTTTATTTCCGTCAAAAATTTTTTACAACGCGTTTTTTTTTTATTACAGTTTGTGTTGTCTATAAAAAAACATTCAAGTTGTGTGTTTCAAACTCGTCATGTCTTTTTCCCGGCATATCTTCATGCTTCCCCTGCCCCCCTTCCTCAACGCCTGTCATCATGCATCGTCTAGTTGACGAAAATTTTGTAAGTGGATTCCTCTCTTTCTACGATCGGGTCGTGAAATTCGCGTCGTAATAATAAAGTTTATTTACGTCAAAAAATTTTTACAACGCGTTTTTTTTATTTACAGTCTTTGTTGTGTCTATAAAAAAATATTCAAGTTTTGTGTTTCACACTCGCCATATTTTTTCTCCTGCGTTTGAGAGAACAGGGCCGTGATGAAAACGGGGGCCACCCGAAAAAAGTTACAAGTCCTGATTATCCAACGCCCTTAATGTCATAAGTTCATTTCCATAAGGTTTGAAGGTCCACCAAGTTTCAACTTGAAAATCCCATTTTTTTGGTTGATATGGAGGGGGAAAAAAATAAAAAAAGTTAATTTTCTCGAAAATGGCTCAACCGATTTTGATGAAAAAAATATCTGTTGTATTCACTAATGAGGCTATTCCAAAGAAAAAATTACAAAATTTTTCGAAAAAAAATACAGGTCAAAAAAAATTTTTTTTGAGGTTATGTTTTCGAGTGACCACTTTCATATTTTACCTAAACATTCTTTAGAATGTCTTTCGTAACATATATTTTTTTTCGAATTTTTTTAAGGTGGGTAACAATGTTGAAAAAAAATAAAAATCGCGCATGCAACCTTGAGCATTCTTATAGTGCACTCCTTCCGACCGCATACTTTAGAATACATCTCTATTCTATCAAAATTATAGTTTCCGGAGTTCACCATGAGGAGGTTGCAGTCCGACATTAAACTCCTTTCGCCAGGGTGCTTTATTATTGTGAGTTCCCTTGCCTCTCACCAATTCAGAATTTTCTTAATCTTCATCGCTATCATCATTAATTAGCCTAGCATAGGAGAGGTAATACAAGATGGCAGCAATGTGTGAGCAGCAGCCAACTGTTCGTTTGCCATTAGCACACTCGCATCGTTCCCGACCATTCCCTCGAATACCATCCCCTGAATGGAGATTTCCCCGAAAACCTTCCCGAAAACATTTTCCTCGAATTGACAAAGTGACAATTTCCCCGAATTTCTTTTACCCGAAATTACATTGCATACTTTTTTTGTGTATTCTTTTTTGTATATTTTACAATTTTAAAATTTACACTATATTCGCAAGTTATAACAATATTATATGAAATTCGATCTAAATATTCCCGGTATCGAGCCAATCCATAATCTTCGTACGTCTCCACGATCCTTTTCAACCTTTTTTGAGCATTTACCATGAAAATAATAACTCTTCCAGCATCTAAATCATCAGTGTCGCGAGAATCGTACATTAAAAATCTATCACCAGTTGTGGTAATTTGTAAATTTTGTAGTATCTCATCAACTTCGTCGAGTAAATTAGGGTTGGCTGGTTCATTCTTTCTCCTTTCTCTTCTCACAGCTTTTTTCAAATTTTCCCTTTCTGGCAGATGGCATAACACTCTTCCTGATGCACCCGCTAATTCTTCTAAAATAAAAATAATAAATAAAATAATAAATAAAATAAAAATAATAAAAAAATTTAATTAAATTAAAACTTCGTATGTATTACGTAATATACTTATCTAACCTTGCTCGGGACCTTTCAGTACGGATGCTACACCATCGATAACTTTTGTTATAGCTCTGGCCTTGCATATTTTGTCATGCACTTTTTTGCAGTCCCAGTACTAGGGTTACCATCCGTCCTGGTTTTTCGGGACATGTCCTGTTTTTTTGAGGTTTGTCCTGGTGTCCTGGTTTTTTATGAAATTAAGATTTTTTAGAACAAATATTTTATATTTTTATACAATATTTGTTGTATCTCTCGCGAAGTACAGTATAGCCTCTTCCTTTCTGCTTCCAAACCCTACGATTTTTCGTCTTCATGACCTTACTAGTATGATTTTCCAGCGACTTTGCGAGATCTTATATATAAAAACCCGTCAATCTCAATCCTTCTCTCATTTATAATGACGACTTGCGGAAGCATATTTTACTCAGAATTTTGACAAAAGCGATTTTGACGATAACGACGGCAAATTTGGTTACGAACGTCTTCTGTTTTATTGAAATTCGAAAATAATATATATTCGGGTAATTATATTTTCATGGATTCGGGGATTCGTCTTCGGGGAAAGTATCTTCGGGAAAAAGGTTTTCGGGTAATGATTCATTCGGGGATTCGTCTTCAGGGAAAGTGTCTTCGGGGAAATGTCCATTCGGGGGATGGCTTTCGGGGAAACGTACGGGAATCCACTCGCATACATAGTGTGTTACCCCGGAAACACCAAATCTGTTAGGCTTGTATCTTAAGAAACATCTATATGATGATCGAGAAATGTGACGGGATTGTACTTTGAACTTAAGTACATTGAGTTCCTCTTTTACGTACTCAAGGTTCAGTTTTCCATCCTTATCTACCATTTCTGCTAAATAAGATACAGCTTGAGAAAGCTGATAGGATCCAGTGAAAAAGATCGTTAAATCTTTTTCACTCATTTATGGAAAATCCAGAATTTCATCTGCAGTAACAATTTTGAAGTGAGTTTTTCGACGTATCCATTCTTTCTCCTCTGCCTCAGTAGCTAATGTAATTTCCACATCTTTTTGAGCATGCATTCTCTGCAATATTTCATTTGAAAGCTCTTTGTCAGAATGCAGCCTTTTACCGTAAGCATTATGAAGGAATGATGTCTCTCTAAAATAGATTCCAATTTTTGGTACCAATTTATTATCTATTTTGTGGTCCAAAAGACGATATTTTTGTTTGAGCATACCATGAACTACTTCAACTGCCCATCGAATTTTAGTCACAAAACGTAACTCGTTGGATTCTTTTGTTGACAATTGCTTTCTTTTACCTTTTAATGCAGGCATCAGTACTTAAAAATTTTTTTCTTCCAAATCTTTAACTACATCACGAGAACCTCGATCAAGGACAAAGACATCATTCGGTCTCAGAAACTTGCATAAACTATTTGGATCATTAATGATGGTTTTCATGATATCGGCATCATTTTGGTTTGCAAGATCAGTCGTACAAATAGTGAAGGGCTTACAAAGAGGAACTTTCTTCTGTCCAGAGAAAGATTTTCTTTAATACTCATTATTTGTACTTTTCTGATGACGTGCATACGTACCATCACAAATCAGAAGCAAATTATCCTGAACATCAAATAATTTTTTTGCAATTTCAGTTGTGTGGCTTTCAATAAGATTATCCCTGTTGAAAGAACTTAAACCGAAACGAAGTGGGAGGACGTCCTTTTCAAAAGACTGAATTATACTTTCAGAATATTCCGAAATAGACTGTTCATTATCTATGCTCAATATCGAAGCTAATAGTTTATTGAAATTTCCTGTACGTAATTTAAAAAGAAACACAAGAGCTTGGATTACTGAACGAGATTGACTATTACGCAATGAAGTCATTAAGTCTTTTATTTCAAGAATATTTTCCCAAGATAACCCAGTAAAAACTTTAATTTGTTTTTCTGAAAGGCCGAATTCGCCGACTTTGTCAAGTAATGTCGAATCACATTTAATGGAAAGAGTTTCCATTATTTTTGACAACTCTGAAGTGCTGAGGCTCGCAGTGTCGGAATGCATTTTTAAGCGGTCAAGATCTTCCTCATAAGTTCGATTTTTTAGAATATGAGCTTTACAACACCGATTTCACCGATTTCATAACACCAGGTGTTATGAAGATTTTCTTTTTAATATATGCTTGGATTCGCGCTTTTTCAGGAATGACAGTTATATTTTTCTTAGAAAAACAAATGCAACAGTATTTATGTGTTGCAACTGTCCTCTGCATAGGAATTTAAAAGTACTCAGTTGCACAATCAGAAACATCTTTCTTGGATTTAACCTTAAATTCGACTATTGAATTATCGGAAGTCCCGTCAGAGAGAGTAAAATCTGTATCCGCGTCGCAATCAGGATCTTTATCAGAATTATCTCTATAAATTAAGAGTCGACATTTATTACATAGAATGTCATTGACAGCTATTTTTCTTTTCAGGCAGCGAGAGAAGGCATTTGCTTCAACTTCATCACTTACTAACTCTTTTCTACCTAAGCTTTTTTTCAGTTTAGTATCATAACCAGTGCACAAGAGTTCTTGTTTTAATGTAGGCACGTTTGGATAATAGGATCGCAATAAATATTCGAATCGCAAAAGTTATCCTTTCAACGTAACGTATGAACGACTATTGCTTGTACAAGAAACAGAGATCGCCAGTTAAATTGCACGTTGTCTAAAGATGAATTGTCTGAAGATCAGGTTGTACTAAGATCAAGAAAAAAATGAAGCTAGCAGCGTGAATAGGCGCACGTATGAGAATCAAAAACAAGAAAAAAATTAAAAGTCACACAATGATATGCCTGGATTTGAGTCCCCTAGGTTTCTGTCCTTCTGAGAAAGTTAGGTTTTTCCAAAACATAGATGAGGTACCCGCTAAGTCAGTTAGCTCCTGTTCGCAAAGGGAACACTAGTACATACGTCGCTGACTTACGACCTGCACGCTCCCTTGATATGTCCTATTCTAAAAAGATCATACGTATCGATAATCGAAAAGTGTAACACTGAAATGCGTGCGTCCGATTCCTTATTGGTCAATACAGTTCATGACGCGTAGTATATCGATAATCGAGACCGACGCAGGAAATTTAAAATCTTTATATTGTACAAAATCGCTTAAATTAAAAATAAAGTCAACCCGCGCGCGGAAGCGCGCGTTCGGTCTCGTGTCTACTGATGGGACAGCAATCCAGGTTCCAGTGTATGTGAAAATTACGAAGCAAGAGCGAATGAAAATCGTAGAGCGGAGTAACGCATAAACGATTATTACTAACTAAAAATAAACGAAGATCGCCAAGTTAGATGACTGATTGTCTTGAGATAATTAAAAAAATAAACTAATGAAAAGCGCAAGAGGCACTTGCGATAATATTAAGATCACAATAGGTCATATTCTAAAGTATGCGGTCGGAAGGAGTGCACTATAAGAATGCCCAGGGTTGCATGCGCGATTTTTATTTTTTTTGAACATTGTTACCCACCTTAAAAAAATTCGAAAAAAAATATATGTTACGAAAGACATTCTAAAGAATGTTTAGGTAAAATATGAAAGTGGTCACTCGAAAACATAACTTCAAAAAAAATTTTTTTTCACCTGTATTTTTTTTCGAAAAATTTTGTAATTTTTTCTTTGGAATAGCCTCATTAGTGACTACAACAGATATTTTTTTCATCAAAATCGGTTGAGCCATTTTCGAGAAAATTAACTTTTTTTATTTTTTTTCCCCCTCCATATCAACCAAAAAAATGGGATTTTCAAGTTGAAACTTGGTGGACCTTCAAACCTTATGGATATGAACTTATGACATTAATTTCAGCTTTATACGTGCGGGGGCAGATTTCACATGCTTATTCCGCTAGGCCCTTTATTTTTCTACTATAACTTTTAGAAAAATCAAAATTCAAGGAAGATGTAAAAAGAAAAAAGATGGATTGACCTATAAGTTTAATGGATTTCATTAAAAAATAAGAAAGTTATAGTTATTTATAATTTTGAATGTTAATTTTTCGCTATATGTTTTCAAATAATCAAAATTTCGAGTTCACATAAGGAAAATGAATATTCTTTGTTTCGAGACGAATCGATTGTTGACCTGTATGATTAATGTACTTCATTGAGAAATAAGAAAGTTATGGTTAATTGTATTTTTAAAAAATTAATTTTTCAACTATAATTTCTGAAATATTTAAAATTTAAAGCTGATGTAAAGAAAATGAAGATTCTTTGTGCCTAGACGAATCGATTCACTTATAAGATTAATGCATTTCATAAAAAAGAAGAAAGTTATGGGGTTAATATTAGTTATCAAAAATTAATTTTTCTATTGTAAGTTCTCAAATAATCTCAATTAAAAACTAATAGAAGAAAGTAAAAGGTTTCTTTTCTTTTTAAAGAATATTTATTTCAAATGGCAATATATTAAAATAGATTGATTTATATAGAAAAAAAATATTAAAAAATATAAAGGCTCTTTTTATTATAAAAAAATATTAACTTCTTAATGCTTCCTCTATGAGGAAGCAAATCATACTTGCTTCCATCAGGAAGCAAAGTGCTCATTGAATGAACACAAAAGTTGATACAACTTCACAGCAGGCGCGGATCCAGAAATTGTCCGTCTTTCTTCAATGCTTGGAAAACAAAGTATATGGAGATGGACATGCCCATCTCTATCAGTGCTCGCAGATTGAGCTAGAAATTTACCCCCTCCACATCCACTATTTTAGCGAAAAAAGCAATTTTTCAAGTATAATTTGTCAAAATTTTGAAATTATTTCTCTTTTTAAGTGTTTTCTTGAATTATGTAAATAAAATTTCGCACATTATATATAATAAATTACTTTTTTTTCGATAAATTGTAAAAGTAGAGGGAGTAAATTTCTAGCTCGATCTGAGAGCACTGGTCTCTATGTATTTTGTTTTCCAAGCACTGCGAAGAAAGACGGACGATTTCTGGATCCGCCATTGCTTCACAGCTAGTTTTAAAGTTTGTCAGCGCATTTCGTGGAGATATTTCAAAATATTTTCACGATTTTTAAAAGATTTAGTAGATTTTAAAAGGATTTCAAAGGCTGTACATTTTTTAAGGGCTTTCAAGAAATTAGTCGATTTTTAAAAAATATTGTGGAATTTTTATGGATTTTTATAAGAAATTTTTAGAGATGATGACTAATTTTAACATGGATTTCAAGATCTTTGTAAGAGTTTTATGAGGTTTTAAGGAATTTGAAATATTATCCTGAAATTTTAAGTGATTTCGAGATATATTTCTGATATTGAAGTGACTTTGTGATTTCAATGGATTTCATGGAATTTGAAGATATTTCTAATATACTTACAGTTGATTTTAAGGGCGTTGGATAGTCGGAATTTACAAAATTTTTTGGGTGCCCCAATAATAAAAACGGCCCTGCCTCCGTATTTAATTTAAAGAGTAGATTTCGGGATAAATAAAAGAAATTCAACAAGTATTTCAGGTCTGACGAAATCCTAGAGTGCATCTTATAAAAAATGCGTAGCATTTTTCTTGAGAAAATGAATATTTTGACTACAAATATTGATTTACTGAAACGGAGAAATGCATACCGAGCAGAAAAATCGCGGGAACCAGATGACGATTTTCAAAGTCACTCCACTTTTCACAATTTTATAGACACAACACCGTCACTAAATAAAAAAAAAGGTTCTGCACAGCGACCTTCCACAATATAAACTTTCAAACTCTGAAAGAAACTTTACGGAACCTTGCGACATAAAAATTTTTGATACCACTTGACATGTCAGAAATATGACAAACATAGAGGCAACCATCTTTGAATACATGAACTTACGCTCAAACAGTGCGAACGAGCATTTTCGGAACTAATATGAAGAATTTCAGATCGTTGATTGGTTAACCAATACCAAGGCCAATTGACCTCTATCTCTGTCATATTTCTGACATGTCGAGTGATATCAAAAAAGTTCTTGACGCAAGAAATTTTTATTTCGCAAAGTTCCGCAAAGTCTCTTTCGGAGCTTGAAAGTTTATATTGTGGAAGGACTATGTGCAGAACGTTTTTTTCATCTAGTGACGGTTTTGTGTCTATAAAACCCTATTGGAAATCCCCACATGGGGACCCTTTAAGGATGCCACATAGGAACTCAGATGAGAAATCACATGGGTTCCTTTATTAATTCGTATGGGAAAATTGGGACACGAAATGAGATAGGAACCTATATGGGAACCTATGTAGGAATTCATACGGGATTTTATGAATTTTCTTTTTAATTTACTTACTTCAAAATTACTTATTAAAATTATACTTAATTCAAATTCAAAAGAAAATACATAGGATTTTGTATGGGTTTTCACATAGGTTCTGATGTAGGTTCCCACATAGGTTCCTATCTCATTTCGTGTCTCAATTTTCCCATAAGGATTATCAAAGGAACCCATGTGGATTCCCATATCGGTTCCCATATGAGATCCTTAAAGGTCCCCATGTGGGAATTTCTGATAGGGAATAGAGAAAAGTGAAATGACTTTGAAAATTGTCATCTCTCTCTCGCGATTTGTCTGCTCGGTATGCATTTCTCCGTTTCAGAAAATGAATATTTCTAGACAAAATATTCATTTTCTCAAGAAAAATGCGATGCATTTTTTATAAGATGCACTCTAGGATTTCGTCAGACCCGAAATATTTGCTGAGTTTCTTTTATTTATCCCGAAATCTACTCTTAAAATTAAATACGGAGGCAGGGCCGTCCTTATTATTGGGGACAGCCAAAAAATTTTCAACGTTCCCATTATCCAACGCCCTTAAAGGATATAAAAGGGATTTGAATTGTTAACATTGAATTTAAAAGAATCTCAAGAAGTTTCTGAAAATTTTTAGAGATTTTCACGAAATTTAACATAGATTTTAAGAGATTAGAGAAATAAAATATAATAAATTATATAACAATGCAAAAGAACGTGAATTCGCGCGCGGAGCGCGCGTACGTTCTTATGAAAATAAAAAACTATTATAATATTAAAATTAATAATATATTGTATAATAGTATTAATATTAATATTCTACACTTGAAAAAAGTAAACTCAAAATCGACACATGGAAATATTTAAATCGACAATTTCTTGATTTTAATTGAAAAATGTGAATCAAGATATAAATATATAGATAGACTGTCGAAGTTTTGCGACCGGCAATCGTACATCTTCGAGTTTTCAAATTCAGAAGAAAAGTTGGTTCGCGCGCAATCACTACGGCCTCCTATTTTTTTCATGCGGACACAGAGGTTTAATTGTGTGCGAGTAGTGCGAGTGCATCTCGTTTCAGGTCCAGGAGCACTGCTTCCACATTTACTATCGGCTCATTCTGCTATATTTTATAACTCTATTAACTCTATAAAGGATGATTATACTTTCATTTATTTTAAATCTGTATTTGTGTACGATCGCCCATGCAAGAGCTGTCAACATCTACCTATTTTTGAACGTTCTAAATTCTGCCACGAGGTAGCGCTCTACAGTGCAGAGGATCCAATAATGAATTTCCTATATTCATGATTTTATGCGCCAATATGCGCAATGCAACAAAAGTTTATGCCAAAAAATAGTTTTTTTTTATATCTATTACAATGCAAACGACAGTTATGACTTCAGAAAAGTAGTGCGACTTTAGCTCATTTTTTCTATACATATGAATAAATAACAGACTTTATAGCGAATTTAAAAATACAAAAAAGGCTGTAAGACTAAAAACTACAAGGAAATTTCCTAGTATGAGGAAAATAGGTTACAACATACCAAGAACACTTCATAATTACAAACTTTTGTTGAATGTGGCTATTTCGTTTAGAAAGAAACTTTTTTTTCATCTATCGAAGGATATTTTGTATTTTGTACATTACTCTTTATTTTAGAAAGAGAATCTATCATTAGAGAAACTTCTGCATGTAGCCCGGGCTAGTGCTGGAAGCACTGTCTATGGTGTGTTCTTATCCCTGCTAACAGCTGTTCCTTCTGCTCCTATCAGGGTTGGTAAGTTACGCGTAATGTCGGGTTTTGGATGTATGTATATATGTAAAAAAGTACAGTGTAACATGCAACGATGCCTTCCTCTGTTTTGTAACGACCCAACCTTGTTTTGCATTAAAATCTTATGGAGGTAGGTATTGATTGGTCCATAGTTTCAGTTGGCCATAATCTCAATTGGCCACAACATCACTAAATTCGAAAACTCCGGTGTAGGTGGAAACTAGATGGCAATGCGCATTAGAAAAAATCTTAATGAAACAAACCAATTAAAACGCTGCTACTTTCGCCAACCTAACTCCCTTCTAGTCTTTACTTTAAACAGTGTTTATAAAATTTAGTAACTTATGGTAACTTTTAGTGATTTTGTGGCCAATTGAAATTATGGCCAACTGGAACTATGGACCAATCTATACCTACCCTTATGGAAATCAGAGTTAGGTCGTTATAAAAAAGCGGAAGGCATCTTTGCATGTTACTGTACATTATGATTCATGTATGCCTTAACATTTTTCACTAGATTTTTGTATGCATTCAATGCAAAATCCTAGTGATAAATGTTAAGGCATACATGAATCATACTGTACAGTACCTTGCATTAAGGTGCATTCATGCCTCTGCAAGCATGCAGGCTGCCTGCTGCAGGGTTGCACCAGTGGGTTGCACGGTTACGTGTAACTCGAACTTTTTCAAGTAATTTACGTATTATACGTAAAAAATGTAATTAATGTAAAAAATGGTGGACTTGAAAGTAGTTAGAAGGGTGGGGGAAAAGAGCATAAAGGCCTGATTACACGCTTTTAGGAAAATGTTCTTCTTCTCACTCTACCATGGGACTATCCCATAAGTTTGTCTCATTCTCGCATATTTTCGCATATTGTGCGAGAATGAGACAAACTTATGGGATAGTCACATGGTAGAGTGAGAAGAAGGACATTTTCCTAAAAGCGTGTAATCAGGCCTTATGGTGCCGTCCTATGATAGCAGAAAACGCAAAGCAGAAAGCAGAAAATCATTAGAGTGAAAGAGAGAGAAAATCAGCCTGTCTCTTTCACTCTTATGATTTTCTGCTTTCTGCTTTGCGTTTTCTGCTATCATAGGACGGCAACCTTAATGGCCAAAATACACGCTCGCCGAAGTGTCGAAACGTTTCCGCGTTTACATAAGAGTAAAAGAGATAGAGCATGAAAAATTGGACAATAAGTACTCTCTATCTCTTTTACTCTTATGTAAACACGGAAACGTTTCGACACTTCGGCGAGGCAGTGCTCTCAAACAGCTTCACGAGCAACGAGAGGGACAGCACACAAGGTGTGTGTGCCATGCCTCCCAATCCCCACAAAGCACGCGGACTCACAAAAGCGGGAAAATCAAATTTAAATCTAAATTCAAATCTATATTTTGAGATTAGCTTTTTGGAGAAACCGAAAAATATGTGAAATTACTTTAATGGACGGGTTACCTAAAACCTGCTCACTAGAAAATGGATGGACACATTTAAGGGCCTTTGAAAGACCCTTGAGAAGACTGGGGCGAATATTAGCAAATCTGGAACATTCCCAAAGGACATGATCCAGACTTTCGTTAAATTGCGGATTACAAGGGCAACTAGGAGAGTCTACGATGTTTTTTCTGGCTAGGCTTTCTCTAAGTGAAGTATGATTGCTTCTCATCCGACAGAGTGATACAATCCACTCTCTTCGGATGTTGAAGTTAGCGAACCAAGGTTTCTTACGGGGTTTATAAAAATGATCAGTATAATACTTCCCAAAATTTTTTCCTCTAGTTTTACAATAATCTTGAGTTACCTTATCTAAATGTTCGCGAAAAGATCTAGCAAAATCCGATGATGGAAGCGCGATGTTTAAGATAGGGGCATTAATGCTAGCATTTTTTGCCGCCCGGTCCGCGAGTTCATTCCCAGGGATACCCTTGTGGCCGGGGATCCATGTTTGAATTACCTCACAGTCGAGTGCAGACAATACAGCTAGGCGATTTCTGATCGTAAAAGTGAAGTGCGATTTAATAGTATTAGGGTTTGAAGAGGAGATGCTTTGTAATACACTTAATGAATCTGTAAAAATAACTGTTTTTTTAATTCTGTGTTTAATGATATAATCTAGTGTGTATAAAATAGCTATATAGCTTCTAAAGAAAAAATTGATGCATGACTATTAATTTTCCATTCGTGTGTAATTTGATCAGAGGGGCAAACCGATGCAAAACCAGCAGATTTACTATCTTGAGATTTTGAACCATCTGTGTAGAAAAGTATGTAGTCATTAAATTCATTGTTAATAAGATTGTTAAAGTATGTCGGTGGATCAGAACTTTTTTGAATCATAAAACCAAATTCTACGTTAATTTGTGGAGTAAAAGTGTGATTATCATATGGAAATTCAAACAAAGGGTGATGAATTGCTTTATATGTATATTGTTTAAATTCTCGTGTTTTATTAAAAGCACCTAAAAGTGT